>JAZGTJ010013276.1:0-15141 GCA_036877575.1 Botia almorhae
GAAAACTAAACATCACAGCAGAGAAGATTATTCTTAAACAAGCAATAATGTTAATACAATGTCTAATAAAACTGAAGGTTTGGAGCATTTGAGAATGTTCCTGTTAGCTGGGCTGCTGAGGGGAAGAACACAACAGACACAAGATTCAGTGGTTCAGTCATGAGCTGTGAGGCTGGAAATGAGAAGCAGAATGAGGTCAAGATGAGTGTGAGGTGCTGAAGGTGTACAGTACAGTACAGTATGTACAGAAGATGTACAGTATGTGTCCTTTTGCCTTTCTGAGACTAAACACAATATTGACACTGACTGATGCTGAGGAGAGAGAAAGTTTACAGTGACTTCATCAAATAAACGGCTGTATGCTTTATATACAGCACCCTCAGAGCTGCCAGCAGCCCACACACCTCACACTATTCTGCCTGTATCCTCTAATTATAATGCTGCTCTGAATAACCAAATATTTACATCAAGAAAACATACAGCACATGCAGCAGAACCCAATCAGAACTACACATGGCCAAGACACATATGCACAAACATACACATGCGTGTACTGGTGAAAACATTCACAGACTGCATCCGACAGCAGTATATTGTCCTGCTCTTCTCACTCTGCAGCGTATTCTAACTACCCTAACTAAGTTCTAGGAATGTTCTAAATGTCCAGATGACAATGACCTTTAATGACCTGGAGAACTGAAGGAACTGGGAGGCTCACTGTAAACACAAGACGCAGCTTCTTTACAGAGACCCTGAAGGTGTGAATCTGTGTCATGACATGCAGATGGCATGAAGCGCTTGAACCGCAGGTAAAAGATTCGGACGTGGTTACTATGGGAACGTGTTTCATAAGGGTTAAGTGATAAACCTGAAGCTGTCTCATTAATATGTGTGTGAAACAAGGAAAAAAGAATCACAGTCTATGCCTGACTGAACTTTCAACGTTGTGCGAGATTCTTAAAAAATTACTTGAAAACTAGATTCACAGACTATAACTGTACAGAGCCAGAATTACCAACCAGTTACCAGGAGATACGATTGAGATCTATCAGAAGAACACGCTGAGTAACAGACCTGAGAAATGCTGTTGATATTTGAAATAAACAGCCAAACAATCACAAATCACACTCTGAACAGCCAGCAAATATGTACAAGATTGTTTGTTTGGTTCTTGATTTCACTTTTCAGCAGTATGTCTAAGAAACTGGTTTAATCTGGTGCTGTCTAGAAGACCCTGTTGAGATGCCACACAAACACACACGCACACACACACACACACACACACACACACGCACACACACTGCCTCTTCTCCATGTATTCCCCCACAGAGAGTGACAGACATGGGCTGCAGGGCCACACGTACACTGAAGCTATTGTGTGTTCACCTATTAAAACAGTTTATGGGGGTTTATTGTTCTCTCTGATGAATTCCAGAAACTGACATCAGCAGGAAAAACAACGACCACAGAAAACCAGATTGAGTAATGAGGAACATGCATATTTAACCCCGTAAGGAAATCATTTGACAGAAAAACACTCTGCACCTTTCAGGGGAACTGATGCCATCTTTAACAGTTACAACAAAACTGATTTGTTGAACGTTTTGATTCTGGAAATCTCCCAAAGCGTTTCTGGATATTTACACTGTCACTTACATTGCTAAACTTGATTAGCAGTGTTATTGAAAGAGTGATTCATACTATTAGCAATAAATGCAGCCAGTGTTGTGTGATCTAAACATTGCTCAGAGATGTTTGTAAGTATTGAACAGTTTCTGACGTTCTTCCCTCAAGCTTACTGCTCTTCTTATCTCTTTAAAAATAGCACTTATAAATATAGGGCACCCGGCTAACAGGGAAAGTTCTCAGAACGGTGGCTAACATTCTTTTTAACGTTCTCTTAAAGAGAGCAAAAACATTCTTTCAGTAACAATAGTAGAACATTTTAAAACCTTATATATCATAAAAATAACATAAAAAACTTTATTCTTAAGTTGTTAGTGAAATATTATAAAAATGTTACGGAATTTAAAAACATCTGAATAGCATTTTTAAAACCAAACTATAATGCTAATACAATGTAATGGAACTTAATGGAACATTAGGTAAACATTCTAACAACCTAAAACTGTTAGTTGGGTAGATGACTTTGACTAGAGCAGTTTGCAATTAGTGTTTATGCTATTTAAACACATGCAGTTAAACAGTTTCACACTGTTAAACAGCTTCATATCATGAAGTCATTCAATAACTTCACTGAAAGCAAATACTAACTCTGCCGAAAGAGATTTAACCACCTGAATATAATCAATATAATATAATACTGAATATAATCAATATAATATAATACTGAATATATAATCAGAATGTTATACACAAAAGACTGTTCAAACCTGTCAATTACAACAGGTAAACAATCAAAGAGAAAAGTTTTTCTTTAGTGAAGATCTGCTGAGAGACATTACAACATGATCACTCAGAAACTGCTTTTACACACCATCGAGTTCCTCTCAACTAACTCTCTCTCTCTCTAACCAGATATGTCAGTAAACTGAATATAATCAATAATCATGTCTTATTATCTCCACAGTTTCATCCGCTTGTATTGAACTCTGGTGGTTTGCGTACAGTAAATCATGACATAAATATGTTTAGTGATATTTGTTCCATATTCAGCTCTCCTCCATTTATAAATCATTTATTACTGTAAGTGCTTTCCGTAATACATTACATTTCATATTACTGACAATTAGCGTAGCAGCATCTCCTTTAGCTAATGCTGCACGGGTCGAATTCCCCACAGTTACTGTCCAACCAACATGAGGAGGAGTGACTGTGGAGGAATTTTGATTTCTGGGAAAATATTCAAGTTTGAAAAGATCTACAGAATCGGAGTCAAATACAAGTGTGTACACACAAAAAAGAAAAGCAACTGAACAGGTTTTCAGTGGGTTGGCAAACATTCTCTTTATTTTAAAGATATCAAAAAGGTCCTTTCAGGAATGTTAATAGAACATTTTTAATGTAATTATGATATTAATATCAAAAACTTCATCCTTAAATTGTTAGTGGAACGTTTTATAAATGTTACAGAATTTATGTTCTTATCCCCAAGAAATAACGTTAACACAATGTAAAAAAACCTGAACGCTTTAAACATTCCTAGAACATTCCAAATAAGATTATTAAGGTTTTGCTGTTAATGGAAATGTTAGGGAAATGTTCTTAAAAATGTTAGCCGGGTATGTGGGGCAGGTTTTAGCAAAGGTTGAAAAGGAATGAGATATTTAGACCTCGTCTCTCCCCATTGTGGCCAATCATAATGAACGCAGCCCATGAAGTTCATAAATGTAAACCTTCAAAAGCGCTACAGCATGTTTGGCCCAAACGTCAATCATCAGAAATACCCAGTATGAAGTCATCTCAACTGTGTGAGCTTTTCCCTCAGTGAGGCTTTTGTTTAGAGGAGAGAGTCTTAAATGAACTGGATGAGTGATGAAGAGGCAGGTCTTAAATGAACTGGATGAGTGATGAAGAGGCAGGTCTTAAATGAACTGGATGAGTGATGAAGGGGCCGGCCCTGCACTCCATTGAGCAGAGACAAAAGTGGCACAGCCGCCTTAGCAGGGGTCACTCACAAACTGATACTTGAATCAAGCACACTAGAGCAAAGGCATAAACAGAACAGACTGTGTGAGGTGTGCAGTGAGTCTTCATCTGTCCAGCACAAGTGTTGGGTGTAAGATTTCAGCTCTTAATAACATATCTGACAGTATGTGAGAGCTTTTAACCCAAAATAAATGGAGAATTCATCAAGAACAGAACAGTGACTGAAGACTCGCCGGACGTCCAGTGTTGAGCTGGTTCATCTGCGTGTCAAGAGAAGATCAATTTAAGAGGACAGCTGTATATTTTGCACTCTTCAAACCTGCTGTTCAACTGAATGGACAGTTTCTGTATTTCAGTCTACCTGCTTCTTTTATAAGCGTTTATAATACACCTTTAGCTGCAACTTAGCACAACTGTGCTAACATTGTAAGATCTTTAAATCAGCATACTGGTTTCTAGGTTCTTTAAAGGTTGGGTTGGCAGGTTCAGAGAGGCTAGCAATAGCAAGCTAGCTTTGAAAGCATGAGATCTGAGCAAATGATTTTTATTTTTGGGTACACTGTCCCTTTAAGGTGAGAATGATAATGTAAGATGTGTCTATATTTCTAATATTCTAGTTTAGAAAATGTCTCTCCCTGTGACTGTAATTAAGATCAATTAGGATTCCAGTTCAGAATTAGATTCAATTCAGATTCCAGTATGAAAGGAAGCGGAATCTAAAATCCTGAATTCTGGCCAACCGTTAAAAGTTTTTAAGTGGTTTCTGTGTCCTTACACAGTGTCATCGTGTGCCGATACACAACAGTTTTCGTTGCCTGAGTCACGTTCTGTGTTTTTCATTTATTTCTCTTTATTCTGCTGTCAAACCACATAGGCACCAAAGGAGACTCAATAGAAGCAATATGACCGAATAATTACTGAGTTTTGAAACGGCCATGAGCCACACGGATGACTAAGAGTTTCTATGGTCCTCTTGCACGCAGTCACACACTCACTGTAAATCCTCTGTTAGGGTTCCCAGATTATCCCAACGAACAGAGAACCTTCTCAGAATGTTAACTAATGTTCTAGATGTTTTTTTAAAGTTAATCTAAAACCTTCTTGTGACGTTGTAGGCTGCTTTATGTTATGTCACTGACCAACATTCTGAAAACGTTAGCATAAAAGTGTTGCGTTTAAAGATTTAGTGAAACATTAAAAAAAAGATGCATTTGAAAAAGTGTGTCTGTGATTTGTTGCATAAAAATGTACCATCCAGATTAATTACTCATGAAGGAAAGCTGGTGAGTCGTGAGGTGATAACCGCGACCATCCGGTGCTCCTGATTTATCAACCTGCGAATTAGACATTTTACAAGCTTTAAATTTGTGTTATGCTGACGCACGTCTCACCTCATTTACAACAAGGCCATTGTGGTGATGAATCAAACACGACACTGACATCAGCACTCAGTCTGCAGATCCTGCAGCCAACAGCAGCTACAGCACAAGAGTGTGAAGCTCATTTCCAACACGGCTCGTTAATCTTCAAATTTAATATCTACTTTACTGGAACAGGTTTTGTCCTTAACAATAAAAAACTGCATGTCAAAGTTATGCTGTTCAAAGTGGCCTCACATTCTCCAACACGCTCACTGTACATTTTCTCTGTAACGTTTTTAAAATGTTCCACTAACAGCATAATAATAAAGTTTTCTATATGATAAATAACATTAAAAAGATCTACTAATGTTTTTGCAAGAACATTTTTGATAACGCTAAGTGAACTTTTGGAAAAGGTTAACCAGCGTTCTGAAACGTTCTAAACCCCCCCCCCAAGGGTTTAATGCCATTAACACACAGCCAATTATGGTTGGAAAGTTGTGAATAAGACTTCACACACAGACTGTTATCTGCCCCAACCTGCCCCCTCATCCTCACCCTCATCTCTCAGCTCCACAAGGGCAGATGTGTTTGTGCTGAGTCAAGACACTTAACAATTAACATCAACACTTTCTCTGTTCACTCGAAAAAGAACAAATGTCTTTGACAAAAACATCCTGGTGTCTCATTTTAACACAGCTGAGCTTAATAAATGATGGAAGTCTGCAATGCAAAACGCTTCTGCCTTTTCAAATCTAAAGTTTTCACATATAACAGTCTCACACAGCCACGCTTTGACTAAACAGCAAAAGGTCCGACAGAACTTCTGACTGACATTTAAAGCGACCAATCACAGCTGGTCTGATTGTATGAGCTGTGTTGAAAGCAGTTTTAAAATGACTGTAAACACACTCCTGGTATGACACAATCTGTATTCATGCATCAAGACCAAGACCTAAAAACATCATTGCCTTTATTACATCACTGTTACTGTCTTTTTATAAAAGCAATAAACATACAAAAATAAATATTGTGCCACTAAATATTTTTTATGCCATGAATGACAACCTTTTGCAAACCCACTGATATAAACCAAGTACCCTGTAAACACTGATTCCCTGATGGACTGTAACATGGCATTAATTCAGCCAATAAGATTACAGCTTGCCAGATCAAGAAAGTGCTTTCCAATTTTGCATGCAATACAACAATACAAGGAGGAAAAAATCATGTTTACAGATATTTTACAAAGTATTTTAAATCAGTATGACTCCTCAGTAGAGTAACAGTTCCACACTGAACGTTTTGTTGAGCTGGGAAAACTGGGAGCTTTATTTCCCAGCATGAACCAAAGAAATCTTAATATAAATGTAAACCCTCTTTCCTGTGCCACGGGGAGAGAGATTATCCCCCTCAGTGGTGCAGTAGATGCATGTAATTCTCAAGTGATGTCAGAGCACAGACTCTTCCTCCATCCTGTTCTCCCACTCCTCACAAACCCTCTCCACACCCGCTGGAGGTTCAGACAGCCCGCACTGCTCCAGCATTTACTCACAGCCAGAGGCAGCTGGAGGACACACATTCAGAGCTTCACACAGCATCACAGACAGAGCTAATTCACTCAAAACCACAGTGTGAAGAGGAGAGAGACAGAGAGACACACAGAGACAGAGAGAGACACACAGAGACAGAGAGAGACACACAGAGACAGAGAGAGAAATAGGAGGAACTGGGATGAAGTTTGTATACTGCACACTTTGTCAAATGTAGCAGGCCCTTGGGGTATTCTGTGCATGCACATGCAAAGTATGCATACTACATGCCGCAGAAATAGTAAAAGTACAATATTAGTATGCTTTTCCAATATATATCCTTCTACTAATTAAAACACGCCACAGCCCGACATCCCTCAAACCTGTGAGAGCCGATGCCCTGACAGATGACCTGACACAGCATGACTCTAAAGAGCTTCAGATCATCTGTCTCTCACACACACATGCACACACACGCACACACACACACACACACACACACACACACACACACACACGCACACACCTGTCAGGCTCTCTTCACTGGTGTCTGCACCAGACTGAAAAGCTGAAAAGGCTGAACAGCATTTTTTCTCTCTCGCCCTCCCTCCCTCCCTCCCTCCCTGCAGACCATCAATAATTCTGTGTGAATCCCTCTTAATATGATTTATCAGGAGCTAGAAGTTTCCTTTTCTGTGTGCTAATATCTGCAGACATCAGGATCTGACAAGGGCCTCGGGGTGGCCCTCAGACGTGGCCCAGTGCCCCTCTGAGCGCGGGGAATACCTCGCTGTACTCTGTCTGTTGCAACCAGCCAGAATTACCCACAATCCTTAACTGGAGATAAACCAAAAACAGATCAGAATGTCTCTTGTAAAAGAATGGGCAAAACCACACAGACTGTCACATGGTTGTACAGATTATCTATAATACATTACTAACCACTACAACAAAAACTGCAAGAAGTGAACTTTGACCTCTGCGAACAACTTAACGGAAAACAAGAACAGATACAGTAGACAGGGGTGACCTCAGAGTCCTGAACCTCAGGATGCAAGGACACGTCAAGCGGAGCTTTTGTGACACAACTGTAAATGTACTGTAAAGTATTTCTTACAGCGATGGAAGATAAACATACAGTCGACGTTTAAGACTGAAAATGACTAGTAAAGCTTTACAATCTCATATATTATGTGTCGTATTAAAACGTGTGATTCTGGAAAAGTGTTGAAAGTCAGTGTGTGCGAGGAATTTGCTAAAACATGAGAACATTCAAACTGATTCGCATTTCTGTCTGCAGTTCATGACTAGAAAGTTGAACTGAGTGAATGGCGCATCATGAGCTATTTGTAATGATACTTGAGTGACACCTGGTGGCGAATACCTGTAATGACAAAAACCCGAGTGACGCAGCACCCTGTATCTCACGCCGGTGAGTTCATCATTTAAAACCATCAGTTGCCTCATCTGCAGGGAATAGCGTGTTACATGACGTCTCAGTACCACATATTTCTAAAAAAAAGTGACAATTATTTTGTTCCAGTTATTTATCTGGAAGTGTTTTAATCATTTAACTGCATATATTGATATTGATATATTGCCATAGTTACAATTTAGTTTCATTGTGTTTGTGTGTGCATGTGTGTGGAACAGCTCCTGAGGAATTCACTAAACGTTAATGCAACATATGCTGATGTTATTTCATGTTTAACCCCCAGAGGAGTAGAAGTCAATCCCTCAACACTTACAGCAGTTTATAATACAAACTATTAACCTATTCTAACCAATTATACTATTGTAATACAAACTTGTTACACAGCTTAAGAGCAAAAAGTTCCTTTTGTATTTGTATGACGATCATTTTAAAGGTAAGATTCCTCAATGCTCATTTTAATAGGTCAGTCAAATACATAACATAATTATGTCATCATGTGTGTGTGGGTGTATGTGTGAATAAAATATATACATATATATACACACACACACATCACAATACAGTTATGTTAACTGTAGTTACAAAGGTTGTACTGTATATACAGGTTTGTTTCTCACTTGGTCAGTCCAGTATGGAGTGGCACACAAAATCCTCCTCAAACTCATGAATACAAACTGCTCATGAACACAAACTGCTCATGAACACAAACTGCTCATGAACACTCGCCACAAACACAACAAAGCTTTTCTTGAGTGTGCAAATATTTTCCCATGTAGGAAAGACACAAAATTCAAAAGCCAGAGTTATTCAACGTCCCATTGAAAAGTCATGAATTGTGACATCACTTCCTGTCAACTGAGCTGCTCCTGAAGTCTTAGGAGAAGTGAATGCCAGCTGAGTTGAAAGCGTGAAGAAGCCTTAAAATACAGATGCAGAAGATACTCAATGCAAAGCACTTCAAACGTTGTTTTATCATAAGCATGAGAAGTGGAGGGTAAACACTTACACCATGAAATCATCTATGTCCATTGATCGCGCTCTCTTCTCACTGAACTTGGACTCTTGAAGAACACTTTCAATCTTCTGAGCGATGCTGAAGTCCGGCGCCACTTCCTGCAACACAGATTTAAGACGCATTTTAACAAGCTATAAAAACATTCTTTCATTCACAGCAGACAAAACACATCTTAAAATACAGCCGTTTAACTTGAAGTAACTCAGGAGATGCAGCATTGTTTAGTTATCATAAGTAAATGAAGGTTTGTGACGAACAGTGTACTTGGCGAGACGTTGCACTTTGGTGCTACAACAATAACATGCAAACGCACCTCAAACAAAAGCTGATGAAGAACTGAACAACTGACGGCAGGCCTTATTTTACTTATTCAAAATACTTTCACAAAACCCAGTGAACGTTTTCACAGGAAACTAATGCTGAATGATTTTTGGAATGGTCTACAAATGATCATGATCAAGTATCTGTCGTCCAGCAGACTCACCTGGTTGTGCAGTGAGCAGTGGATTCTGTAGTTCTTCTCCAGAAGCTGCTCGACCGCAGATGACCTGAAACAAACAACACAATTTCATGTCGTCATTTCCACCATCCAGTCAAATGAAGTCATACAAAGCCCCAAAAATAACTGTTCAATGAGAAACATCTTACTTGAAAGCAGCACTGAGAGTTTTGTTCTTTCTAACAAACGCAATTCTCACAAGACCGTCCCATTCCTAGAATCATGAACAACAAGGTTATATGTCATTAAAAACAGCAGGATTTTTTACTGTAGTACCGCCAGACTGCACCAGAGTAAAAGCAACACTCACCTGGAAGTTAATCGGTGGCGGCGGGTTTTTGGGCTCGATTCTCACCACGCTGGACTCGACTTTTGGAGGTGGTCTGAAATTGTTCTTCCCCACCTTCACAAACACATTTCAATGACTTTAAACAGAGCAGTTTAACCCTTCACATGCCACACTCACAGATTAATGACAATCTTGCAATGTTAATAAAATGAGAATCCAGATACTAAACATACAGAAGAACTTAAAAGCAATAACAGGAAGCATCTCCAAACCTTCATGAGATGATCCACTCGGGCTAGAAGCTGCGTGTTGATGGAAAGTCTGCAGTAGAGTTTGTCTCCAGGTTTTGCCACCAACCGCATGGCAAATTCTCTCTGAAACATCAGTACAGCACACCTGCAGAAGAGATCATGCAAATCTCAGACACGGCCCAGACATCCGATGGATTTTTCCCCTTTTTAAAATGTTACTCTTGAAATGTAAAGCATTTAAACCATGAATTCCAGTCACACGGTTGTCTATTAGTCATACACTATTATTGTATTTTGATATGTTTTGAATGATTTATGCTGTCAATCAAAAACATGCAACATTTACTCAAACTTTCATTATTTTCTTACCTAAAAAATGGCCTGTGAAGTAACAGCTTGAACACAAAAGGGGACGATATCTAGAGAGAAACAATTACAGTGTGAACACAAATGATTCAGAACAGACGTGTACAGTGATGGAGAAACAGAAGCAGTAACCAGGAGACAAAGCTGTGAACTAGTACCTGATAAGGCAAGTTAGCCACACAGACATCAAAGAAAGGAAGTTCTGTCTTCAGCACATCTCCTATGAGGATCTGAAGCTTGTTCTGCATGGGGCTGTTAAGACATTACAATGTTCAGACTGATGTTTGAGTTTCACATCAGTGCAGCAAACAGCCGAGAAACACTCACGTGCACTGAACTCTCTTCTGAAGCTCTGCCACGAGTCTGGTGTCCAACTCACACGCGACTACCTTTCAGTTACAGTAAAATATGCGTTACGATTTGCTTGAGGAAAAATACATGAATATTGAAGCACAAGTAACAGAGTCAATACAACATGATATTTACTTTCTTGGCTTTCTCCAAAAGTTTGACGGTCATGTTACCAGTTCCAGGACCAACTTCCAGAACCACGTCTGTTGGTCGTAGGGCTGACTGAAAAGACGTCCATAAATCAATACAGTGGAAATATAGTAACGTATGTATGTGATCACACAGAACAGTTCAGCTGTCACCGCTGTAAAAAGACGTCATAACAATGACAGAAAACGTCACAGTTCATGTCGCTTACCTTCTCAATGATACCGTTAACAACCAGAGGGTTTTTCAATATATGCTGCCCAATACCAGTATTGAACATAATTCCTGAAATACAGCCAGCAATGCAAACGTTAACATATTCCAATATATGCACAATTATTTGCGTCAACAAGAGCTTTTAACAAACGGACTTAAAGACGTGATGCGCTCAGAAATCTTACCTTGGCTCTTCACCTCCTGGTGCTTTCGCGTTTTCTTGTCGGCTTTTACTTTGGGCATTTTGATAACTAATATCTGAGGTTTCCAGGAACGAAATTTAGAGCACAGTTGTCAATACACCGATAATGTACCGAACACGTGTAACTGCAGGAGCTCTGGCTTCCTCCAGCTGATCGGGGAGGAAGTTCCGCTTCTAGCGCCCTCTAGCGCGCCGGATGACTGGAGGAAATGGCAGCTGTTCTATAGCGGTGATCTAAACGGCAATTTTTCGTGTTATTACAGTATATAAAACATAATAATTAAGATTACGTGATTATCTAGACTATTTGCGCAATGTTTTGTTGGTAGATTCTTGTCCATACTTCAAGCGAGGCCTGACCGAGACAACCACGTGACTCTGGCCAACGAAGCCCCGCCCACCCGAGCGAGCGAGGCAGGAGCAGAAATAAAGGACTTGAGAGTGACAGGTCACTAATATTACACGTTCAGTGCGCTTCCAAACTCAGCATGAGGAAATAAGGTAATATTACACAGCTAGACAGAGCCCCGCTTGTGCAAATAGATGTTTTTTGCGCTTACATGTAAATGCGACCTTGTAGATTTTAAATGTACTATTTTAAACGACAGAACAACATCCAGTGAATATTATTAGCTGTTGGGTTAACTGTATAATAAGTGAAAGTGTTGCTGCACTAATGTTTTATTCATGTCTGAAGAAACGGATGAATATAAACGGAGGTGTATAAACTGTCAGCCAGCTTCAAGTTCATTCTGTATTTCAGCTTTTCTGCTCCAGACTGGCAGAGTTTCGGAGATTATAGCGAGTGTATTTGCGCTGTTATTATACAAACATATTTGCCCTTAATGTTAGTCCTTACGTGCCCTCGTCTGCTGGTGGAGTTTAAAAGCAGTTGTTGGTTATTTTTGTCCTTTACGTTAAACTAATAACAGCGCCATCCAGTGACTTTGTACTGATTTCTGGACGTGTCTGTGTTTTTCAACCGGAAGCAGTGCGCGGATGACGTCATGGGAAGCAAAGTAAGTGGCAAGATGGCCGCCGCCAGTCGGGTCGTGCAGGTAAATACTCGTTGAGTTTCCATACCTGTCATCTCGTTCATTTGAGCTCATCCTTAAAACAGTTATCAGCTTTATCCCCATAGAATTAGGGAATTGAACCCATGGCTTTTTATACTTCACCGAAACCCGTTGACTTAACTGATTTGTTAGATGCCCTTGTGAACACACCAAATTCTCTGACAACTCCTCCTTTATTCTCTTCTATAAACCCCGTTATCTCGCGCGTTAAGCATTATTCACTCATTCCCCTAAATATTAAAAGTGCGTGTGTTTATTACTGAAGTATGGCTAAACTGAAGTATAGTTAAAGCTGTTTTACACAAAGTTTGATCAGATCATATTTCTCCTTTGCAGGTTGTGCGACCTCATACACCTTTAATAAAATTTCCAGACAGAAAGAGCATCTCAAGACCGAATGGTTAGTAACATTATAATACAATTTAGTCAAGTTCTCAAGTGAAACTATAAAACTGCTGTATAACTCTGTGACATTATGCACTTCTTGTTTTTACATTTCAATGCATTTGTCAGACGGTTTTATCAAAAGCAACTTACTATGTATTCGAGCTGTACCTTTGATTAGTATGTGTATTCTCTGGGGATTGAACACATAACCTTTGCTAGCGCAGTGTTTTACCAGTTGTGTTTTAAAGCAGACTCATTTTTCCGGTACTTTAATTCCAGTACAAGAAACACTAAAAGTTCTTGCAGCCGCTGTCCCACAGACCTCGTCATCTGCACCTCCACCAGCAGCATCAGTATCACCTCCAGCCAGACCACCGGGACCTGCCAGCAGACTGCCTGGCTCTCCAGACAGCGTTAATGTTGTTAAAGAACTCCCACAGAAATACCGCAGAAGAACGATTGCGCTAGAGGAAATGGATTACATACAAGTACGTTTTATCTGTTTAAATGTACGTTTGAAATAAAGTGTGAATGGGATACGGTACAAATGGTTTCATTTGTTTAACAGAAGCTGCTATTGTAACTGTTGTGGGATCTCGAGGGATTTTGGGAACATCCTGACAATAACTAAGAACTCATTTTTGTTTCTTGCAGCGTGGTGGACCAGAGTGACGGCAGACAAGTCATTCGATCGGCGTCCTTACCAGTTTATGTTGCCTGACGTTTCATTTCTCAGTATAAAAAAAATCACAATGTCATCACAACAAATATAAAATTATAGTTCTATTGTATATAGAAATTATTATTTAACACAATTGTACAGCCTGATTGGTTGTTTCTTATTGTTTTTCTCTATACATTTACAACATGGAGCTTAGGTTTTACATATAAATACAGACAGCTGTTGACGGTTAATGTAGTTTTCAGAGCTTGTCTTCAGTCCAGCTGCTCTGCTGTGATTGGTCACTCTGGGCCGCATCATGAACAGATGGTGAAATTTCTCTGGCTTTTCAATTACCTGTTCTGTCTTTGGAGCAGAACTTGCACTCAGTGTCAGTGTTAAACTGATCCACACCGATGAAAACAAACACGTAGATCTGAACAATTAAAATATTTACTTGTTTTTGAAAGCTTGTGTTGTCTGTTTTCTTGCTTAGCAGCACTGACATACAAGACATTACAATACATAAGATACAAGTATAAAAAAGGCATGTAAAAAATCCATACAAACACAGACCCAGAAACCATGAGTGGAGGAGAAAGATGAAGGAACAAATAAAACGTTTTTCTATTCGTTTTAAACATCATAACATATGTTGAGCAATAAACTCACATTGATGAGTTTTTTACCCAAATTAACACAAATGACATCTGCTTCCAGAGCTTTCATTTCTGGAACAACTTACACCAAGTTATAAAGTTCAACAAAAACAAAATAATGCAAAAGCAATACATTTATATCTACAGAGCTTATAAGCAATAGAGATATCTGTCTGAATAATTCAGTTATTAAACGTTATGATTGTCTTTATGGAAATATATTTGTAGGGTTTGTTGGTTTTATTCACACTTTAGCAGTTTTCTGTCTGAATGTAAAACCTCCACGTAAAAATTCTTTTACATTTCTAAATTAAATACAATGAAACTCAGTCACTGAAAACTTTACAAAACGTTTCGGGATATGAACTTTTTTAAAAGGTCAAAATATCCTGTATATTCTCTTTTGGTTTGTCATTTCCATCTCTTCCCCAGCAAACATAAATGTGCAGTTTATCGTATCTTTTATAAAAG
The DNA here is from genome assembly GCA_036877575.1 of Botia almorhae. Lineage (NCBI taxonomy): Eukaryota > Metazoa > Chordata > Actinopteri > Cypriniformes > Botiidae > Botia > Botia almorhae. The sequence goes on from JAZGTJ010013276.1 coordinate 14,528, forward strand.
TACTAATAGCTATACAAAGTATAATAGAGCACAGACTTTTCGAAAATACAAAAAAAACAAAATTATTTTATATGAGCACCAAGTACTACATTGCATTAGTGTTGCTGTTTCCAGAAGATCATAATCTGCACCATGAAGAACAGCGATCTAACAAATTATTTGTAGTGTTTTCTTCCTCCGTCAATGAACAGTGTTTGCCATGGAAACATGTCAATCAGTCATCGCAGTTTCCAGCATGCTATCAATGAGGACTTCGCCATGCATTTAAAAACACAGATGCACAAAACTGTCATTTCAGCTGCAGTGCATTTAACAGACTCTTCCTATTACTGAGAGCAGCCATTAAGCATCAAGGTTGAACTAATGATGAAACTTTTCTACACGTCTCTACAGAAACGTGTTCTTCTGAATAACGGAAACAAAGAGGTTCACACAAGAGTGTCTGAAAATGTGCCACACAGAATTATTTCTCTCTTTTAAAACACAATAACTGGTGTTTTTGCAAACACCTACCACGCACTAGCATGCATGTTTCTGACGTGTCTTACTGCAGTACACAAAGGCAATACGAATTTCAATAAAAATTCTAAGACTTGAAACTGATCTATACATAT
>JAZGTJ010013277.1:0-15137 GCA_036877575.1 Botia almorhae
GGACATGGACCGGAGCAACTTAATGGAAAGAAAGCTGTTGATCATAGGTTGCATCACTGGCTTTGCTTTTGGCCACTTGCTTTCAGCTTTTAAAATGAAGTACTTTAAAGCCAACACAGAAAATTCTTTAAATGAACATCCATTAACCAGCACTAGCTAGGTCACAAGATTCAGACGGGGTTGTTTGCCACAGTAAGATTGTAAAAAAGTTGGAAAACGACATTACACTGTTTTTTTTTTCTTCACAGCAATCCCATGATGCCACTGGGCCGCACACACGGTCCTAATCAGGTCTCTGCAGAAAACCGCAGCTGTTCGCAGTGTCTCTGGCCACAGTTTCCGGAAGAATATAATTTTAACCAGCTTGTTGATCTTAGCAAATACTGTTTGCGATTTCCAAACGTGAACCTTAATAATGTGGACACCCGCACTGCAAAATCTCATACAGTGTCTTTTAGCTGCTCAATATCACAATGCCGCAGGGAGCCGTGCGACCGGCAGAAACTCCAGGGAGCCCCTTAACAAAACATTCAGGTCCACACAGTGTGTGTTGCCACCCCGTTCCAATGACCACACACTCGCCAGACTAAGATTTCTCACTTTCACACTCCTTATTTAAAAAGCACACAAAAGCTGACATATCATGGCCACAGGGGAGAAAACTAATTCTGCTGCATCTCGGCATACACTGGAGCAGACGCCCTTTACCGAGTCCATGCAACGAATGCAATTATCAGCCGGCAACGCTGTGCCACAAGCTTTGATGCCCAATAATGAGGCTGTGCAGCAAGATTAACTTTGTTTTATGGTGCAGAACATGAAGTTATGCTTTGACTGCATCCAACACTGTAATTATTAAGGAAAGGTAAATCATAAAGGCAATGATGATTATGACTTCAGTGAAATGCCACCAGAGAAGTTGTGTGAGGTTGTTTTTTTTTGAGAGAACACCTTTCAGAAATAATGAAGAATGTGAGGCTGGTGTGAGCTGCATTTCTGTACCTCACCGCGCAGGTTTTTGTGCATCTTGCAGCTGTCACACATATTGCATCAGTTACAGCTTTGATGGTCAAAATGCTGAATAATGGCGAAGTGTATTTCACATTAGACTGAATCAAGTTGATGGCAATTTTTTAGCTTAAATGCACATTTTTAAACTTTGTTTACATGAATTAATGCTTCTACTGCAATGTAGTTGTAAGCAAACAATGATGTTGTCGTTTTGAAACCAGACCAACACCTTCATATTAAATATGCACAATGTTTGTTGTGTCTGTATAAATAATAATGGAAAATTATCGTTACAAATTACAGATAATTAATAATCACTGAGCCCCCAACAGTTGAACCTTTCTCACAAGTCATTTGAAAGGTTTCTCAATAGTCATAATAATCATGGTAATAAAATAAATTATAATAATGAATTTTAATATCTTGAAAAAGAACATCTACCTTTTTATTTAATAGTTTTGATTTGATGAATCTAATGAGGAATTGTTGATATTACTGTACATGGTGCAAGTGGGCAAAGTTATCAAACTTTCTCTCAGAGTTATCAAAAAGCACTCTTGCAGTAAAGTTAGTATTTTAATGTTATATACCATCTATCAAAACATTATTCTTAATTAGTTAGTGAAAAAATGTTAGATAATTAAAAATGTTAGAATAACGTTTTTGTTACTTAATGAAAACATTAGGGATATGTTAAAATTGTTGCCTGTCTGTCCTGCTGTCTGTCTGTCTATTTCTCTGTCATATTTCCAAATATTTCTTCTGGCAGAGAAAAATGACACTGATTTGAGGCACACTTCTTAAAGGTCATCATAAAATCTGTGGGCACGAGAGCTTTTCATAACACCCCTGGTCGTCATGGGAATGTTGGAGATAAACATTGTAAACAGTGATGCGACGACTCTAATCAGTCCTGGAACATCGGCGTGATTACTCGGGGATCGCTGTACCTCATTCCCGTGGCCTTGTTGAAGACTGTGGTCCTCCAATTGAGGTAGATGAGGAAATGATTAAAAGGGCTTTTTGTGCTCCATGGAGCAAAGCTAAATCAATCCACATTGATGTATCACCGGGGTGTAATTAGCATGAGTCTACAGAGCAAAGCCGATAATTTAGCTTGATGCGAGCAGGTGTGCCCTATCCGAACACTGCGCCAATGAAGAATAGCCCCTACCGCCAAATCTACATATATTAGCAGTTCTTTGTGCTAAGACTCTCCCTTGCTACTCCTCACCTGGGTTATAAACCAGCTCTGAGGGCAGGTAAACGTGCCATAGTCACCATCTCTAATGACTGCAGAGAGACTCATTTGAAAGTGAATGCAAAAACATGTCACATGGTTTTTGTTCAGCGGATATTATTTTGAATTTGTTTGCCGTCAAGCGCAGATGCTTTTGGACAGGAAAATAGTCCATCTGAATGTTTAAACTTGTTCCAGATACAGTATAACAACTATTACAGAAGAAGAACAACTATTTTTGGTTTGAACGGGAATTAAAGAGCTGTTATTGACTGGGACATGTCAATACAATTGTCAGCTTGAGCTGTACGCATGCATTTTAAATGGGGTACTTTGAGGAACTAGGAACGAGTACTAAGAAAAACTGTACGATTGCATTGGTAAAGACACATTATTTTTAAGTGCAAAAGGGTTCTTTGTTATAAAGCCGCCTCGGGCAATCAAAACACAAGATTATTTTGCTGTGAATTCTTTACGTCGCTTCTTTGCTTTGTGTAATGCATTGTTTTCTTTTTCTAAGTGATACAGCTGCAGAGGAAAGCCACAGATGTCAGGGGAGCAGTGCCACTATAGGTAAGCAGCTAAAGCTGGTTCAAGGAGCAACATAGAAACATACAATAGTGCTGTTGCCACGGAGATTGATAGTCCCCGCAGAAACGTTGCTGGCAGTAATCAAGGATGTGATGTTCCCAAATGCTAGAACAACACTGAAATCACAGAGGGCAGACAAACACAACATTATGCTGCCACATTGGCACTGTATTTGGGTTGGAGTATAAGCGAAGGATGCTAGAGAGACAGGTTGCTTGGGTTCTGTTACTGCAAGCTGTTCAAAATATGATTTTTATGAAGTGCTTGCACTTAGGTGGCAATAAAAAAATAGACAAGGCAAGTATTTACGGTTAAATTTCACAACTGAAATCACATTGTTAATAAGATTCGCTGTTCAAATTGACCATCATTTTCATCCTGCTGTTTTCCCAGAGGAATTTTATCACTCTTTTTATACCTTAAAGGCGCTGTTTTATGTTTTCTAAATTAACTTTGTCTCAGATGCTCCTCTGTAGCAGAACTACAAAAAGAAACAGTTTAATAAAAATAGGCGTGGTGGAAAAGCAGAAATAGAATTCATGTGGATCGTTGCTCGAATCGTTTGGTTTTTGGAAACTGATGGTGGTTTGAGTTTCGTTGTTCCTCTGACACTAGAAGAGACCCATTTCTGGAGACCACTCCTGGGGTCTTTTGTGTCAAACCAGCAAGCTTGGGCAGTAGTCTCCATTTGCTCTTTGATTTCCACTGACGTGTAAGAGAAACTATTTAATTGTTGGAGGACTGTGTTTATTTTATTTTTAACTAATTAATTAGGTAATTAACATGTTGATTACTGCTATGAAAGCATTAAATAAATGGAACTCTAAATACTTGTTAAAATGTAAAAATGCTACTTTAGTGGATAATAGCTTGCACACATTGGTTATGTCATAGCACATGCTGATGAGTAAAGGGCTGTAAGAGAATGCAATAGATTGGAAAGGTCTAATTATCCTTGAGCAGCTGGCCGGCTTCCAGAGGTCAATGGAATAGATGGGTCCTTTGATTAGACACATGATGCAGAAATCACTAAATAACCCACAATGTTGAGAAGATACGCAGAAAATCCACACAGCCAACGAGTTCACGAGGGCATATGTTCCATGTTCATGCAACATTAATCCTGATCAGTGTGGCACTCTAGTGCTTTATTTTAAAGTTACAGTCCCTTATATTGATTTTTTGGCATGAAAAACAGTAGGATGCATGAACCATTTGATGAATGACAGAATGAGGCAAATCTATGGCTAATTCTGAGTCCATAACAATCTGATATAACATAATCTGAAATAACATATATAATATGAAATAACATAATCTGATATAATCTGAAATAACATAATCTGAAATAACATGATATAACATAATATGGAATATCATAATATGAAATAACATAATCTGAAATAACATAATCTGAAATAACATAATCTGAAATAATATGGAATATCATAATCCGATATATGAGGTTTACATTTATTATATTACAGATTAATATTAAAAATGTACAATATGCAGAGGTATTCTGAAGACATCTGGAACTAGCGTAAGGTCTGTAAATGATCAATATTTTCTTTATTGTTACAAAAAAACTGGTCAGTTTGCCAAGCCAACACAGCTGCAGTATTTTTCATTGCTTATTTGTACTTATTTGTCCCCAATCCGGAAGCTTTCATGTATTCCGGACTGGAGTCGCTGTAAATGTAACGGATGATGTAAATTACACACTGTCTCACCTTTAAAGAAAACAACTTCTCTACATTACACCGTGCCTGCTTATACAGCTATCATATTGCACAATTATCTCCCCATTGGAACATGCAGTGCAGTGTGTGTTGACTTTCTGCACAGTATGTAAGCCCATACACTGCCCTGAGTGTCTGCTGGAGAATGTACATCCACACGCATCATTAGTCTTGGTCACTGACAACTTTCTGTGTAAAGCAGGCCAGAAACATCAACCCAAGTACACAAACACAGATGTAAATGCCAGAATGGTATAGTTACAGCATGTACCAACAAGAGCTAGTTATGGTTAACACGGTCTAGTTAGCCCTTGCTGGTGAATGCCATAATTATACCATTCTTTACAAACGAGTGATGTCTATTCAACTGTAGCCGTATTCTGAAGAAACTGCAGATATTTCAGAATATTGACGCAACTGGTTTCTGTAGGGCTCCTAAAAATGGGCCTTCATTTGTCTTAATTTCCACAGTCTCATCATCATTTAAACATATTTCGGAATAAAACGGCACACTGCCTTTTCTTGCTAATGCTGTTTTCATAGCTACCACTTTATAATATTTTAAGATGCTAAATACACCCAATTAGATCAGATTTTCTTACGGTTTGCATAATTTGACAACATTACCATTTGATTTAAAATGACAATAAAAATGAGCCTATTTACCTCGAGTTTTCTTTGTTTTATTCGCACAACACATTATTTTCACTGTCCACGCAACAAATACTGAATGTTTTTATTTATGTAACTTTAAATAATGATCGTTTTAAAAATATATATTAACAATTTAATGCTAAGTGATTATGTGTATACGTTAAGGTTTAAATGGAACACCGATACAACATTAAAAATCTGTCAATAATATAGTAAAAATTTAAGTAGTTAATTTATTAAGTAGTATTAAGTAAATTATTGTAGGGTAGTTAAATAAGTTATTATGGGGTAATTAACATTTTAAAGACCGTTTTAATATGACCTTCAACGAAAGGAAGTTGATTCGTTTTGATGTAAATCAGCTCTCGTGATATGCACAGACACGAGACTTGTGTGTTCATGGTCGAACAGTGTGAACGGCGCTTGGGTTCTTTCCAGCGCGCCGCGTCATTTTACTTGTTCGAGGCGTCAGACCCCGCGGAATGGCAGCAGGAGGAAGAGCCGTTTTGGAGCCCGGCAGAATAAAGTAAAGCATTTCACCCTGACAGCTGAACGCACTCGTTGTAACCCTGCGCAAACACTTCGCTTGCTCTGAACGCGTCTTCACGCGCGCGTGGCTCTTTCTGACAGCCGGTATGAAGGGGAGGGAGCGAGCGAGCGAGCGAGCGTTAAATGGCTGCCACGCCGAATCCGATGCCTGCTGTGCGCATCCTATTTTGGCGTTTACCTGTCAGCCATATACAAACACAGATAACACACCTGGACAGAAATGGCGCCGGTTTGTTTGTCCAAAATGAGTGTTTGCGTGCTGGTTTCATGACGGACCTTTCAGAACCGAGCGTCTTTATAATCGATGATCGTTTATACGTGATGTCGCACCTTGGGCCAGGAGCAAACGAAGCCCTTCGATAATTTATCAAACAAATAACTGAAACGAGAATTAAACAGCTATTACCTTACTGCATTAGCAAATTCTGTCTAAAAATCTTCGACAACTAGCGCGTTTAGTTCAAAAGCGTTTGGGTGTGCCATCATTGTATATTTCATTCATATATATATATATCATTCGTATATATTCAGTAGCTTACAACCGTTCCTATCTAATGTACTCATTTTTGTGCTTTTGTAACAATTTGAGATACAAAAAGAATTTGATGGCTGACCTCCACAGCTTAACTTTTCTGAGACCATTAAACTGACAGTGAAATGATTTTAAGAGGAAATTCTTGCACAAGAAGCCAAAAGGGAAAGAATTTTTTTCAAAGATATTTTAGTACCTTCCAATAACTAATTTGTAGCCCTTTACAACTTGTAAGTCCACATGCGTCTTTACCATGTTTGGTAATGAGTGCTGGCTCTCCTACGCTTGCGTTAAGGGTGACTGGCAGTGCAGCTTAACTAACACCGTTTTTAGTACTAAAAGGTTAATTAGTTTGCTATGGTGTGACTTCCATTTTCTGGTGTAACCATGGAGGGTTTGTGGTTCACAAAATGGTGGTGTCACATTGATAGCGGAAGCTAATTAGTTGAGCTGAATTAGTCATAGTAAAGGTTTAATCACACACACAATTACTAGAGATGTCTGTAATAAAACAATCTGTCACTTAAAAACAAAGTGCAAACATTTTCTACTTTTTTACACGAGTACACATGTCTGTTTACCTGGATGTACTGTTTATAATTTCTTAATAATTATAATTTCTAACAGACACAAAACTACATACAAAACTTCAGTTTCAACAAACTGAACCCCTTATTTACACTCTGTGTTTGAGTCTTTTTCAATTTATAAAACAGACTTATAAAAGCCATCTGTAATGAATAGGCTGCAATATTTGACGAAGCGTAAATGCAACTTTGATATTTGCCATATCAGTTCAAATACAGTTATATCACCTTGGAAAACAGAGCCAGATTTCACTGTATAAATATGCTTCATTACTTAGCTGTGTTTATCTGAAAGATCGCTGTAAATCATTTAAATCTGGTTCTTTTAGCAGATTCCAGCTTGTAACCTCAAAGCATTAATTTAAAAAACATACATCTTAGTATGTCCCAGTAAGTCCTTTAAAGTGCCTGACCAAAGAGTATTTTTTAGGTGGCTGGTGTGAGTCAGCTCAAACAATCCCTCTTGGATGCTGTCAAGTTGTTTGCTAAACTAATTTACACAAATGCATTTAAAGTTAAACTTTCAATAACGCCCTTTCAATTTAATAACATCCCTTTCAACAACAGACTAACGGCCCTTGTGGCCTAGGTTACATCAGCCAAAGAGAACAATAATTTGATCTTTTGTCCACTCCTGGGTTTCGCCTTTCTGCTATAGGTGTAAGGTCAGTGTGTTACTGTTTCCAAGCTGTAAAACTGACTACGCCCCATTTTCAAGCTTCAGCTAAAATGTACATGTAAAAAAAATATATCTTTGATAAATTGTACTTAATGTTTTCTTTGTTTTGTGATGTTTTCTTTAGCGCTGCAATCTATAACTTTTGCCTCTGCTACCATCCTTGTTGAAACATAAAATTTACATTTGACAGTTTTAAATGTACAACAACATATTGCCTGTTCGGTCACCTTCAGCTTGTGGAAATCCATTATATAATTCTAAATGCATTTATTAATTCAAACAACTTTTGCATTTTGCGTGCGTTTTGATCACAGATTGTTAAGATTTTGCATGAAATAACATCCACTGATGAAAGATAAAGGAACTTTTAGTCAAATATATCACATTTATTTTTTGTACTGTACTGTAAATTCCATTCTTGTGTTCTTTTCATGAATGGCTTGTTTGTGCAAGCCACCTATGTAGATGGGGTTGCATTTGTTAGCACTGCAGTGTGTCCAGAACTCATTAGAGATCAGCTTTCTGTGAGAATGCACAAACAAAAGGCCAACAACACAAACAATCTATTCCATAGGTGCATAGACCTGCTATTGTGTTATTGTCCTTCATCATCTGTATTCCCAGTAGCAATGGACAGTTTCCCTTTAGACTGCAGAGTGGCAGAATTGACATGATTGGTGTTTCCCAGCTGTATTGTGAGCACCCAACAGCAGCGTATTACAGATATGAGCTTGAGTGTCCATTATCTCTAATTAGGCGGACTGTACAGGACGGATAGAGGCAGCCACTCTGAAAAAGATGTTATTGACCCTGATATTAGGGGGTCATATGCTCTTTAAACTGTTTTGTTTATTCGTGAACTGATTCGTAGGGTGGGTGGGATGCCGTTAGCAAAGCTTACAAACAGATTCGGGTTATTTATGTAAACCAGTGAAACACTCCAGAGAAACATTTACATCCAGATGAAGTGGCCACTTGCAATTCACTTTCTTCTGAAAGTGTTTAAAATGGGAATCAGTGGGAATCCAGACCATCTGCACATTTTTCATCCTCAGTGTCGTTTGGCAATAGTGTCCGTCCATTTAGACTAATGCATCCCTGTTCGTCCACGCAAAGGTTTATTTAAATTAACAGCCATCCCCAAAAAGCACTTGGAAAATTAGGTTGCGCTTAAAAATGTCGACCTAAAGCCACAATCCATAACTTTCGGCTCTCTACCGCCATCTCTGTTTAAAACATAAAACTTGCGTTACTTTACATACTTTTCATTATGTTTGTTGAAGTCAAATAAGACCAAACTAACACCCAACCACTCAAATTATAAATCATTACTATAAACTTACTGTTGGGAATCATGGTAAGATAAGGAGACAGTTTTGAACACTGATCTGCATGTACGTTTAACCCCAAAAAGTTATGGATTGCAGCAGATTCATGTATTTCTCAAATGGCAAAATTAACGTGTACTTTCTAGTGTACTAACAATACTCAATGTAAATATATTTTGCAGTCCAGTGTAAATGAGCATCATGCTGTACATTCGGCATTAGGAAATAACAGTTTTTCAATGCAGTGTAAGAAATCCACCCGGTTCCATAAGAATGCAAGTCGCTTCTTCTGCACCACCTTCAATCCCACAATCCACCTTGAGAATGACTTCCGTGGAAGTGAATCAGAACTGCTTGTGCACCTGTGCTCAAAACACTCCAGTGGAAATGTGCTGTAACTAGATTCGCCTTCTCCGACGCACCTGTCCAGCGCCTGCTTGTTTTCAGAGCGAGAGACACTTATTGAAATTTCTACAAGCGGCTCTTTAAAAAATTGACTGGTGCAGAGTTTTCTGACTTAGCTTCTGACAGCAAATCAGGCTGTTTTAGACTGTAAAGACATGACTGTCTTTCTTGACTACATGCTTGACTAAATGCTCCTCTGCACTTCCTAGCATGAGAACGATAGAGACTATGTGCAGAAAACTAGGTAAACTGCAAACAATAATACAAAGAAATATTGCAGCATTATGCATTCATTCATTTTGTGAAACAACCCGTTTAATATTGTGATTATACTGTTAAGTTAAATGGTTATTAAATGTTATGCTGGTGGAAAGTCTCTTCACATCCTGATAGCACTCATTAAGTAAAGTGGTCTAAATATATTTAATTTTATCTTCAGCCGAAGGCGCAGGGCCATAAAATGTTCATCCAATCATTGCGTTAAGTCTGAATATAATGATAGGATCTCCTACTTGATTGTCAGACTATGTATTTGCATTGCATTCATGTGTTTTGGAGGGGGTGTGGCTTTGGAAAGTGCTCCGAAGGGAGGGCGGGATCTTATGCTTTATGCTAGTCTCTCTGAAATTACCTACCCTACCTTTATTATAGTACTCTGTGTGACTGTAGTCTATGTGTGAGAGTCCAGAGAGTCGGGCTGCAAATGATTGTTGATTGTTTGGAGGTGTACACCATTCTTAAAAGTTTAGGAAACTCTGCATAGAGTAATACACAGGTAATGAAATGTGTAACCAAAGGGCATCTGCGTTTGTTTTACTTGTTTTTTGAATTATCTACTGCAATATCAGTTAATTCATTTTACATTCTGCTTATATGTTCAAACATATTTTAGGCGCCAAATATCATGGAGATATCTAGAAAAAAGGATTACATATGATATATAATACAGTAATAAATCTACTGTATTCAATACCAGCCATGACTATGTAATGACTACAAACGGCAGCCTATGAGCCTGTGAGATTTAAATTTAAGATGACTCTTTTTTTTAAGTTCTTTAAATTCTACACGTATGCAACCATTAATCTTCCTGAAGTATTTAAAAGCATCATTGAAAAATACTACCCTTACCCAATGTAAGGAACTCGTACGTTTGCGCCTTTAGCTATAAGAACACATAATTAATCGTGTACCCCTAAAACTGCAATTACTCCAAAATAATTATGTCGTCATTTTAGGAAAGCATTCAAGTATGCTTATCCTCATATTTACGGACAACTGGTCTTAACGAGGGGGAATGTCGCTGCTTTCTCACCAGAAGAGGGCAATCCGATGCATCGCACTTGCAAGAGAAGGTTAAGCAATAGTGACTGCACCAGTACTGAGTGCAATCACACAAGCGATCCTCTTAAAAACCTTTTTTTGTGACAACATGTTCGAAGAAGGAATAGCAACCTAACTGTGGCTTACGGTGCGTCAGACAATACCATTTCTGAGCTCCTCTGTGATCAGCAGATATCTGGAATCACTCACACTGGGCACACGCTTTCCATCTATAGCCCACAGGACATAAAAATATTTTTTTGGCATGCGTTATGTGGCTTTCTTTATAGCTGCGCACCTTGGCGAATATCCGATGGAGCGCTTTTGCGCAAATCTCTCCAAACTTTCCGACCAAGCGGAGACTGTTTAAATGTAAAGGATACAACTGATACACACTCGTGAGGGCTGGAAATGTCCTTTTTTGGACTTTCTCGTTAAGTAAACGTCGATGATTGCCTTTTCTTGCCGGGAAAGCGCTTACTGTTTCGCCGGTCTTCACTTGGACATGCTGCCTAATGGCGCAGCTGCGGGATTGAAATAACGGTCAGGAGTTTTCCCAACCTTGCCAACATCTCGGGCACCGCAGCTTTGGGCAGGTGCTCTTTCTGCGTGGTATAAGACGGTGCCATGCGGGATCGATAACCGCACATCGGAGGTCTGTAAAACCTACTGGAAATCTGAGTTACGCGGAGATGGGTATGTTTTCATTTATTTACATGGCTTTAACTAACTTGATCTGTTTGGTAATCGACCTCGGGTTGATTTTTTGTGTTTGCTGTTTCTCTTTGGACACTGTAGCCAGTTTTGTGATAACATATGTCAGAGATATGTCATATGTGTCATAATATATGCCAGAGATTGCAAAACTGTCGTGCGAACCCCTAAAACGTGCGATCGTTTCTTAAAATAGCATTGCTGTTAGAATCACATTCACCGTCTCCGGAGCGGTTCTTGCTGGATGCCCGACAACTTTGAACATGCATACCTTTGCAGTCGTCATATATAGAATGTACATGTAAATGTACAGGAAATTGTTGCAGTGCGTGCTTGTGTATGTGTTTTATGATCAACAGGCTGATACCGTACGTGTTGTTTCACTGCTCTGATTCGACTCAATGACGCGTATAGAATCTTCCGTTCAAAACGGCGCTGAGATTATACAGCGCTGCCTTATATGCGCCCTTGTGCCTAAGAACGTCCCCTCTCGGTAAATGCAATGTTAATTATAGTAATACAGCACCCACTGTCTATGTATATATAAATATCTGAATGCATTATATGAGCAACACGCAAAGCCACAGTACATATGTGCATACGGGCTGATGTGTCAGTTGTTTTCTTTCAAAAGAAAAAACATCAGTCAAAGTCAGATGATCTTGCAATAATGGAAATCTGTGATTTCTGTTTGAAAACGTTGATTTAATGCAGTATGCGTTAAAATGTTTTGCGCTTGGTGCACATAGTTCATACTGTAGTCTCTTAACTGCCTTCCCTGCCTTTTCTTTTGGAAAATTTGAGTAGGTCAGGAATTTTAGTCGGGAATGGGGTACCAATAAAACCATCCTCTAATTCGTGAGAGCATAGATGGTCAAGTTGCCCCATCATAAATAATTGTAATCAGTTCATAAATAACAACCCATACCCCCCCCACCCAGCACCCACAACCCCCCCCCCTCCCCTCAAGTAGCCATCCTGCATACTGTATCGTGCACAGAAAACCATCCACAGCGAGGAAGTATGGTTAAGATTCAATTCTGGTAAAATGCATGCTTTGAATTGCCTTAAGCAAATAAGGAAGGAAATGTACAGGATTGATCAAGATGAGATCAAGATGTGACTCCTGTTTTCACAATAGAATTATTTTGTATCATGATGGCTTGAAGTCATCAAGAATGATGATAGGCTGCAGTATGAGTCGATGATGTAGGTGGATGTTCGCCTCTGCGCCTCGCAGGTGTGCTGTTTGCTCAGCTCAGTCAGACACCCCCATTTCATCTGAGGTTTTGAAACTAGCCCTTTCTGGAGCAGTCTCTTACCATTTTGAACAGACCTTCTTTTCATGCAGAATATTTTGATGTTTTCCTATAGTTCGGGTGAAATGTGGCTTGGGCATATCGTGGCAGTTTTCACACATATAGGATTCTGGACTGTAAATATATTGTAATACGTTGCTGCCATAATTTGTGTCACATTTTAACCGTGGTGCCACAGTGCATGTTATGTTGTGCCGATTGTCACTTAATTGTTTTCATACCATTGCCCCATGCTGTTATGCTTAAACAAGAGTGTAAAACATCCAGGAGTGTAATAGCACAGCATGAAGAAAAGTGTTTACTGTCATTTTCCCATTAAGCCTTTTACTGTGATATTGTAACACCACAGAATGAGTGTAAACCAGAGCTAATTCTTCAGAGCCCCTCCCCTCCTCTTTATCTACCTGTCTCATGTTTCGACAGCCAATGAAAGGACATCTGAACATATGAAGTGTCTCTTATTAAACGCCTAAGAGCTCTTTCCCATGAAATAAAGTGAGAAGGCTGTCAAAACAGATGAATGTGAGAGACACGGATATCTGTCAGAGAATTGGAAATGGACACAGGAAGTTGCTGTATTTGTCCTCCGTTTTAAATATCCAAAATGTAAAGATGTATTCTTGAATATCAGCGATGCTGTCAGAGGAAATTAAAATGTGGGTTATGGAAATATCATTAAGTTTGAGAGGAGGAGGAACACAAAAAGTTTAGACGCGAAATCTCTTTTGTAACCGTGACGTTTGGGCTTCTGTTCGAATGTGACGGGATTGTGTCGGAGTGGTTCATTTTTCTGTCAGATTATCTTTGTTCGAGATTAGCGCTGCTGTTTTGGGATTATCTTTTTCTTGCTCACTCAGAAACAAATCACAGATGGGATTAGCTTGGAGAAGTTGCCCGGCGTTACATATTTTCTGCAGGTGATGTCGTGTCTAATTTATGCTTTTAGTTTGTTGTGTAAAGTGAAGGAAATTGCATGAGGAAAAACAATGAGGACACAAAGTTCCCATATACCGCATCTACCCAGAGGATAATTGTGTTGATATTGCGCTTGTATAGCTCAGGAAATGTTACGGTTATGTTTTCATAACTGGTGAGTCCTCAGTGATGTTTTTCATGTGATGCTAAGACGTGTGATGCAGAACGGATCCAATGTTTGCCAAGAAAGTCTAAGACTTCAAAATGAAAACACACAGTCTAATTCAGTTCCTCCAGGACCAAATCTGAGCACAGTTTAGAATCATGGAGATCTCTTGTGAAACTCCAGAGGAGACACGTGGGATTGCTGAGATGTTTCTCCTCAGGAGAAACATCTGAGAAACGGGAGGCTTCAGCAGTAGTCTCTGGTTGCTCCCCATTTCATTTTATTGCTGTCTAGGAGAAACAATTAAGCTATTAAAAGGATCTCATTTTGATTTTTCCCCCATGGGTATCCAGTAAGTGTGATTGCCTTTACCAGAGGAAAGGTTTTGCAGAAACGGTCTCTGAGGGCAGAAAGTGGACGTGTTTTAGCCTCTCTGTCACCATCTCTGTTTGAAATGTAAAACTGCGGGTTGCCTTACGTACTTTATGTTGAAGTCAAACTGACATGTCCTGGAAAATCTGAACCAACAGCCCAAATTATGAATCATTATTATAAGCTTACTGTTAAGAATCTGAGTAAGATAAGAAGGTGGTTTTAAACACTGATCTGTTATGCACTTGCTCAATAACTGATTTTTTGTTTATGTTTAACCCCAAAAGTTACGGATAGCAGCTTTAATGTTGGTGGCGTGATTGATGAGCTTCATGATCAAGGGCTGGTTTACACGTACTGTTTGACTGCGTCTCGGCTGGCATTCTTTATCGTGATGTTCTGAAAGCAGGCGGCAGGGGAAGGGCAGGATGCGGTTTCGCCTTTACGCATATATACAGAGAGAGACCAATTAAACGGGAGGTTTCTGGGTTTGGTGGTCTTGTATGTAACGCTTGACTCGTGAGGGTGACCATAGTCATTACAAAGTGAGAGTTAATTAAAACTTTGAGAATTTGCATTTAAAGCCTATTGGGCTGTGCAGTAGCTTCCTGTGTCCTTGCGCACGCCTGCGTAGCTTGCCGTGATCTTGCCTAAGGTGTTCTGTGTAGCTGGTAATATCGCAGGGAGCAAATTGATTAACCCGCCCCTCATTTTCTAATTGGGCTGCCCGGGTCCTCCCAAGTGATATGCTGGAGAAATTTAAAGGCTGAAGTTCTTCATACAAACCTGAATAAAGACCTAAGACAGAATTCTAGAAACACATACATTAACTGTCTTCATATGTAAGAACCGTGGACTACTATCAGTTTAATGTATGTACTCCAATGTATGCAGGTAAAGTTGTTTGTAAGTATAAAGAAAAATGTTTTTGATTTCCAAATATTGAAATACTGTATACATATATATATATATATATATATATATATATACATATATATATATATATATAT
>JAZGTJ010013278.1:0-12790 GCA_036877575.1 Botia almorhae
AAGATCAAGTTTTGAGTCATAAATGTTCCTCTGGGACGTCAATCTCAATGTCACCTGAAGAAAGGAGCAACACGAGCGGTTCGTGTCACTTAATACAAAATGTTTCCCAGAAGACGGAACATTAATAGAGGGACAAGCAAATATTGACGGAGGGAAAAGCAGTCACGCAATCTCTCTCAGTCATCCCTCTCTCGCCTCCTCTCTGCATTGGATAATTGGATGCTGAATCTAGTAACATATTCTCTGGCAGGTGTGTGTGTTGAAGACAAATAGTGGAAATGAGGTTCCAGCAAATGCTAAACAAACAGACGCCTCACAGCACCGACGCGAACGCTCAACCTCGCTGTTCTTGGTTGTATCAGAACACGCGACACAAAGCTTTGATACAAAGCGTCTTTCTGCTCCTTTCAGAAATGAGCCATTACTAATTATGACAAAACTGAAAACGTTTGATCAAGAGTCATTCAAATGACCCATAAATCTCTTGATTTTGGAATCCCTGTCAAAAATTCTAGCTTATAGTGGCATCTTCATGCTGGTCCAGGTTGGTTAATCTTGGTTTGGTAACTGACTTATGCGGTTATTAGCAGAGATCTTATGTGCTCATGGACTCCAAGTTAAGCCAAATTCAATTTCACTCGATCATTGCACAAGAGATGTTTGTGATCATGTATCGTTTAACTAGTTAGTGGAGCACCAATAAAACGAAGACAGATATTTTTTGCTAACAGGAAACATTTGGATAAACATACAGTCCATACCTGAGGATGAAGCAGTTCTGAAAACTGAGGAGACACACAGAAGAAAGATACAGGCGTTCCTCTTCATCAGCTTTGATCTGTGTTAGCTCTAAAAGATCAGATTAGAATCAGATTAATGGGTGTGAAAAGATGGGTGTGAATTTACTGTGAACCGGCCCACACATACATCAACAGAACAGGACTGTGTGAAAATCTGTGTGCTCTGCCTTGAAGAACAGAAACCGTCTGAAGAACGTGTATATAAACAGAGAACATGTAACAAGAGCGAGTCTCTGTAATTATAGGTTCTCCTCTGACTAAATGCCAAACGTTAAATTGTTTCTGTCTCTCGCCACAGTGTGTTTGTATCTGTGCTGTTAACGCTGGCAGTTTCCAGCGTTCTGTTTGTGACAATCAGTGGAAGACTACCAGCCAAAAAGACACAAACACACACAGGCATGTGCACACAGCGGCAAACAGAGAAATTACATATCAATCTGAAATAAATTCTGGCCCCGCGTGAATGCCAGCAAACATATTAATGAGAATTATGCTTGTGTGTCTCTTATGAGCAATTATGGACAAGAAATGGCGAGAAATGATTACTGAATTAGGGAATAATCTCAACACACTCTTAATATACTTCAGAGGAGCAGACTTGCTTGATTAGGAATTTGCACTGCCTCCAGATCAGACTAAACGAGTCAATATCTCAAAATGATTTATATAACAAATAGTTGCAGTTGTGTGTTAAAATATGATGTAGTACCAGTTATGACACCAAACAGCTGATTACCAGTGACTGAACCATTCTAAAATTTCCAGAATGATAAATTTAGCAGATGTATAACCCTAAAATTGTATTTGTATTTGTGATGAAAATGGTGTCTTCAAATCTTCAGCGTCTGACCTGAGATAACATGAGGGTAAATGTTAGTAAATGTTTTTTAATTTTTGTGTGAACTACCCTTCAAGATTGTAAATGTAATTTAAACAATAATAAAGCACTGATACATTATGGTCTTGCTATATTGTAAATATAGTCACAGCTGAGGGGGGCGGGGGACGGCCCGTCTTCACAGAACAGCTCGACCTTCAGGTGTAATTGCTTAATTAGAACTTACAGAAATGATTTGGTGAAATGCAGGCTTTGAAAATTCAATTTGTCTGTATGATTCACTACAGAGTGTGAAGATCCATCGTGGCTATTATACTCTAATGCATGAGGCCTTCTGCCTCCAGCTGCTTCAAGATAGGTGCTCGTACATTAATTAGCCTGATGACATTTTCTGACACAAAAACACACACACACCACTGACCCCTCAGACTGTTGCCCAAAACATCTTTCTGTGGCACAACCACCCATCAGATACCCCACCTCTGCACTGGCACCATGCCTTCCATATGCCCCAGGGGCTGCTGGGAGCTCAGCAGATACACAGACACAGCAAACAAACACATTAGCACCACACGGTGAGACCCTCACTGATCCAAGATCAATCTTCTCTATTCAAAACCGTGTCGACCCTTTAAATGGGAAGCCATAAACCTGCTTTCAGAACAGCGGTAGTAACTCTAGTCTTCTCTATCTTACCTCAGCTGCGGCCGCTATTAAACACTGCATGCTCTAGAAAGACTGAGAGGGCTCTAGAGAGGGACAGAAAAAGAGAGAGAGAGAGGTGCTGATTATTTACCTCCTAATTGAAACACTGATGGAGGGATGCCGATCTCCTGCTTCCCCTGCAGCGTCTGCCCCAGTGATAGCTGGATAATTGATTTCAGTGAACGCAGGTTAAATGTGACACGCGGGGATTTTAATGAAAATCTGGCGACCGCAAGTCATTTATCATTTGCTGTGAGAGAGAAAACATTGGAAAATGGAAAATGGCTGTTGACAGTTTGGACCGAGAGTTTTCAGGAAGAAACAGAGGGACACACACCCAAACACACACACACACACACACACACACACGGTCTTTAGGCAGATGGACAACTAATGTTCCTGCTTAACATTCTAAACAGAGAGAAAGAGAGAGAGAGAGAGAGAGAGAGAGAGGAGGGGAATGGACACATTATCCTCGACTGCCTCAGGATTCATCAGGACATTTTAATTGGTGGGCCGCACTTCACCTCTTTACGTTGTCTGTGTCTGTGTCATTGGGGTCATGTTAAAGTGACCGGGCGGCGTTTTAATGGTTTCCACCGATACAGGCCTGCCGTCCTGACACCTCTCGACAGACTTGCAATTACACACTGCATCACTCACTGTCATTTCCTGCCCTTTTCCTCATTACCACTCCATCATTCACCATATCATCATCAGTTAGCATGACTGCTGAGAGCATTTACCTCAGATCTCCCTCAGCACCTGTGAGCAGCCGCTACAAACACTTGAACTGTGAGAAACAGCCGGAACAGTAACAGTTTAAAGGTGGCGTACATTATAAACACAAACGTGTGTGGTTGTCATGACGCCGGGCTGGTGTTATGGTGCGGGTTCTAGATAAAGACCTCACGAATCAATGGCCGCACCATTACAGATGCCCCTGTAAAATCTGCATATTGTCCAATCACAGCGTGTCAAAGTGCTGACCTCTCTCCAAGGTTCCCACACCTGTGGACCAATCAAATTCCAGGATTTTCCCAGTCATTCCTGATTACTGGATTGGCACGTTTATCAAGAATTTTATAGAAATTACCCATACCCAATTACCCATGCAAAAAACGAAAAGGCGGACATTACTTTAAATAATGTATATTCAGTAAAGTCATACTCATGTCTGGTTTACTATGGAACATCAGCAGGTGACAAACCCGGCCTCCCTCCGCTCATGCAGTGAGTAACAGGAATGTGGATGATTTAGCCAGTCTTCAGTGTTTGTTCAACTGCCCCAGGTTGCCAGATCCCCATTAGCATATTTTGGCTTTGGTCTTTGTTTTACTTTGACCTGTATAATAAATGTCACATCCACAACACAACAAATCAAACGTTTGTTAATTTCCCTGGCTTTCCTCTGCAGCTGCGGGCTCCCATTGTGCCGCCCGGTTTTAATTAATGTGATAAGTAATACTTGCAGGGCCGCAGTGTGCTTTTTTTCCTCGTTCGCTTTTTAATTGGGTGGGCCGAGAGGAAGGAGGAGACAGGGGGAGGAATGGGGTGGGGGGAGCCGAGCAGTTTTTAGAAAGTAAACATGAGTAAATCTAAGCCATCAAATGTTGTCCTTTTACCTGAGGAGGTAGAGATATGCAGACAATGCAAGGAACATGATTTCCTGCTCCTTTGTGCAAACTGATACGCCCGGAATTACGTCTCATAATCTAGAGTCGTTTAAACAAGAGCTCGGAACGCTTCTAAAGAGCACGGAAGCTCGGTCACACACACACACACACACAGTCTTGAGGAGACAGCTGACACTTCCCCTCCCATAACAGCATCTCCCCACAGACCGCTTCTCATTTTGTTTAAAAAAACACATATGCACACAAAACCATGTTTCTCTCAGTACTTCCTTTGCACAGCTGAAGGTCCTTCTGCAGTTATTTTCATGGGCTAAAAATGCTTATGCACATATATTTGACACAGACAAACTCAAATACGAACAAATTCGAGAATTTAATTTGGGGTATGATGTCATCATGTAATGAGCAGCGCCCTCTGGAGGGGTGTGTACAGGAAATGCATTTGAATCCTCAAGGTTTGCCAGACATATATCACACAAAATGAACAAATTCTATCAAGCAAACAAATATAAAAGCAAGAAACAAGAATCTTTCCTCATTTTTCTAGACATAATTATTACGGTCTCTTTAGGTGACGCCATAATACAAATACTACAACAATAACACCAAAAATAGACTAGTAAGGTAAGTTAAATAATTTAACTAGTTCACTTGCTCTCGAAGGCTCCTCTGTAATAACAGAAAAATATCTCACCAAGAGTCACTCTATGGCTAGATTCACCACTTCTGACAAAAAGAGCGTTATTATCAAACTCCACACAAACTACCCGCGATCTCTCTTCAGAAAGAGTTAGAAACCAGTGACACCCATCTATCAGAAGGGCTGTTGATCACCACCACAAATCACTGAAGAGGAAGAGGACGACTTGCCTAAATAACAGCCCTGTGCTACTGTGGTACATGAAGACTGAAACACGGAGCACTGCACTGACTAAAATCTTCAGAATTAGGTGGAAGGGATTTCAGCGCAATAACATGCGTTAAGCAGATCTGAGAGTTCTGCTCTTTTATAACTGAAAGCATAACAAGATCAGACAAAATATCAGCTGAGCTCATGCAGGGCAGAAGTTGTGCAGATCTTGTGATTGACAGGCAAACCATGCAAAGACCCGCGCTCACTGGACAAATTGTGAAAGATCAACATCAGTACTTGTCCCAAATAAAAACAAGTTCAAGCTGCATGCACGAACATCAGGCCGCTGAACATCAGCACTTATGAATTGGAGTTTTTCTGGCTAACCGTCATATAAAGACATATAACCAGCACTGGCTTTCATCCTGAGATCACACTGAATTCTCATTCAGTATGTGTCTCATTCGTACACATACACCGAGCTTTGAAACGCTATCAGGAGGCATCTTTAGGCACTCAGCAGATTGTACGCCGGTCCACCAATAATCAGCTCAGTCTGTCCTGTCTCTGCTCTTCAGACCTCATCGCCCCAGTGTGGTCACATCAATAGGAGCATCGGCCACTGCGCTGATCAGCTGTCAGGATGAAGGAGGCCGGGTTAATGTCCTCTGACAGAGGCATGTACACCAGAGATCCTGATAAGAAGAGATCAGTATTATTGCAGCAAGGCTGCCCATTTCCTAGCTGCAGACGGGCTATTGTGAAAGGCAATCGATGTCACTGAGCCTCAGTCATGCGTCTTGTTCGTAACATACACATCACAACCTTCAGCCATTGAGCAAACGGTGAGATATATGAGTAGAGGCCGGGCTGCTGAGAGACACAAATAACAGAGCTTTGTATGACTGCCAGGACCTCTTCAGATTTATGATGTCCATCTACAAAGCAGTGTGATGACACCTATTTTCCATTAGCCTATCAGAATCTTTAGCATTGTTTGTGAATAGGTTATCGGGCCTTTTAGAGTAGACAATGAATTTATAGTTCGCTGCAGTCCTCAAAGAGAGACGTTTAATATCGTTCCTTTGAACCGCCTGTCTCTCTTCTGTCACACACACACATTTAACAGAACAGGTAATGTGCGTTAGATCCACAGCTTAATTACCTTAATTAAACCAGTAATCTTTTGGGTCTCTGTTCTTAACAGAAATATTGATTGTGTTGTAATTTACAGATAAGCCAAAGAAATGTTTTGTGTTTGATCTTTTCTTCACATCATGATTGTTACCGCACAGTTACCGCACAGGCTAGATGACACTGTATCGACTGTATCGCTCGACCTCGAGGGGCTTAAAACACTGAACATAAATACTTAACATTTATACTGAACTCATTTATTTCAATTAATTTCCTTTTGTTCAACGCAAGCACTGCTCAGTTACAAAATGACGAAACAACAGCCAGCATAAATACCTAAAATAACTATTTATTTAACTGTATGCGTTTATGTGTGTTTTTGTCGATGTATCTAAATTTTATCAATCACGTAAGAGCACTTTTTCGGCGCCGTTTTGCACCATATTAGCATTGACCAGCAGGTGTCACTAGCGTGCATTCAAACCCTCGAGAAAGTTTGTGGAAAGTTTCAAGGCTTCATCGAACCTTCAACTCGCCATAAGTTTTGACCAATCTTTATCAACAACAAAAACAGTAAATAAAGCAGCATGTTGAGTTTGAATAAGAGTGACTAAGCGTTTGATATTTGGATACCTGTTTCTTTCGGGTCCTCAATAGTGCTGGTGGAGGGCGGATTTTTAAGCGGGCGGCGCGCGTGGGGTGCACAGACAGATCAGGCGCGCGCGGTTGTCATGACAACGACCAGTTCTTCCACATGGTTTAAGAGATGCTTTGGTTGGTCCCACCTCAGTTTCGCGAGGTTCTTCAGTTCTCCTCTCCAGGGTCCCTCTCTGACTGCCACGTGTTGTCAGGCAATCAGAAAGCGAACGGAACACCCTTCCGGTAACCCGGGGGTGTTTGTTAGCCCGGTAATGGTTGCGAGGCATCTATAGATCAGCGGGGACGGACGGGCGGCTCTCTGCGGGTAAAATTGTGCTAAAACTACTCTGCACTTTTCTCCCACCGCGGCGCATTATGAAAGCGCGTTTGGATACGTGCAACCCAAACCCGAAAACAAATGAACTCAGATCGCAATGATAAATAAAAGCCCGTCTGGTCTGCATCGGACCTGTCGGAGACGTGTTTACAGTAATGTGTTTACAGTAATGTGTTTACAGTGTTGACGTTCAGTGGGTAACAGTAGGAAGTCTGATGGCGGGAAATTCTGCGCTGTTCAATAACACGCGGCGCGCGCTTTTGCCCCACAATAGATACACGTGGCGCGAGCTGTGGCGCGTCGCCGCGTTATTGTTTATTATTAGAAATTCGGTTTTATTTATTTGACTTCTTGGGGGTGGCTGGGACGAGGTGCTCAGTGTTGAGCTTGTGCACGAAATACTTTACACGTAAAGCTGCAAAAAAATCTTTAAATAAAAATATGCGCAAACGATATTATGAAAAAGTTGATTGATGTTACAATCGGTAAATGTACAGTTAGAATGACTGACCGATATTTGGAAGTAGCTACATCCTCGTAGTTTGTTGATGTTATTTGTACGATAATAATCTTGCAGAGATTGTCTAATTTAAAAAATCGTTGTAGACTTGACCGCAGAATTATTTTTCTTACAACCAATCATTCTTAAAATAGACAAAAAAAGTTGTGATCACTAAACAGTATTTATTAGTACATTTTTCTCAAATTGTTTACTTTGAAGATTAGAGATTTATAAACGCTTGACCTTTTAGCTGATAACAATATTTGACAGAATGAAGGCGCCCCCTGCTGGTTATTTGAAATGATTCACAGAAGGGAAATTTAGCAAGTGTTATGTGTTCTTAGATTTGTAGTATTTGTACATTTAAATGTTCTTTAAATATAATTTAAAAATGTTATGACATGCACTTTTTTCTTCTTTTTTCTTCTGGTCTGTATCAGACAATTTCATATTTTCTTTTTTGAAAAACCTTAAGGTTAATTTTTGTTCCGTCATTTTTCCTTTAACACTAAAATCGGCTTCGCAATATTTATATATTTGCTTATTTTAACTGAACGCGCTGTGAAATCAGACGCACGAGCGAGACCTGGACAGCAGCACCATCTTCTGTTTCTCGAGTGAAATGCAGGAATACATACAATCTTAAAGTCTTAAAATTCAAAACATCTGGCTTCAAAACAAACGCTTTCCTTAAAACAAATCTAAAATAATACACTTAATCATCAATAAAGTTTTCCGACATAATACTCTCTTCACCAAGTCAAGATCTTTGCAATTTAAAATAAAAAAAACATTGTTTTTATTGTCTTTTTGATTTCTGAAATAGAAGGTACATGTGTTCACATACAATACAGAATGTTGCTAATCCTAAAACTGTCATTTTAATCCTTAAAGATATAGTTAATCTAAAAATGTTTTTTTTTCCATTTACTCACCCTTGTGTCATTCCAAAATGAGTTCTTCTGTGGAACACAAAAGAAGAAATTTAGAGAAAAGTCAATGGTTGCCACTGTCGTTTGGTGACCACATACTTCAAATGATCTTCTTTGGTGTTCCTCAGAAGCAAAAAAAAGTCAAGTCAAAGTCAAAAAGTCAAACAGGTTTGGAAAGACATGAGAGTGAGTAAATGATGGAAGAATTTTCATTTTTTGGTGAACTTTCCCTTTAAGAAATCTCAATGTTTCTGAATATAGACAGACTCAGGTTGTCATTTGATTGCACGTGGTGTTTAAGCAGCTTACTTAAGTAAATAACAGTCTTGGATTGTTTGCATACGAGCAGCTGCTAAGAGATCAAGCCAGAAACCTCTTGAGGGAGAGCTGTGTAAAAACTGAGGTGCTGATCCATGCAGTGGAGTGCAGTTAAAACTGAGCTCCTCTCACAGACGCTACACATAACACACATTTTATCCTCTGATGTAAACATTCATCACAGAACTGCGTGATCTGCTGACATTAAACGTATTCATGGAGGTATGTTCACTATTCACAAGCACCATCTCTCTCTTTCTCTCTCTCTCGCCCACTCACTCACACTTACATTTTCTCTATTTTCGTATTCTTCCAGGATTGCCTCTTTAATCTGCTTTACACCCTCATCTTAGTTTTTCCCCCTCGCATCTTTCATTCCTCACTCCGCCTGTTTATCATTCTGTTTTCCTCTCGCAACTTTGTGACAAATCGCAGATCTCATTATAAACAACGAAACAAATAATCAGCCGGATCTGTCCAGAATAATATATATATATTATTATATATAATAATATATATGAATGTCTATACACTGTAATGAACTGCCATCAGGTGGAACGTGCAGGTAACGTTATCTGACAGCTTTAGCGGCTGAACTAGCCACTTGAACTGTCTTAGCATGACTTCAGAGTTTCCTGAATTCTTTTCAGAAGATCAAGGACAAAACCAAACCTTCATTCAGCAGACAGTTTGAACAGTTCTCTGTCTTTCTGTCTCCAGGATCCTGTGCTTTTCCTCACCTGCCTGCTTTTGATGTCGGACAGAGTAGCAAAGACAGACAAATGCTGTCAGCATTAGTTCCTACTCACCATGTGATCCTTTTGTCTGTTTATGGAAGTTAAACAAAAGTTGGTTCCCCGGTTCTTTCTGGAAGAATGAGGAGTGTCCTGTTTAGAAACATCATTCCATTAGATGTCCATCTGCAATCGTGAACCCAGAACTCCAGAAACCTCCATCTTAAATAATTCCCCTGAAGTTCATCTGACCCGCTGCCTCATGCTCTCCAATGATCCAGCACCTCCAGTCTCTGGGTTCTCTCTGTCCAGAACCCACGAGAGCAGCAGTGATGGAGCTCTGAGTAGCACAGGTTCATCTGAGAGAGAACGAGGAATTGAAATGACAAGAAAATTACAGTAATCCACACAGAGAGAGAGCAAGAGATGCAGTAAGTGTAATATCAGTGCATATTGCTCTGGTGGTTGTTGAGGCTGCTAAGCCAAACCTCTGTAGCCCTATTCACTGCTACACCGTTTTTGCCTCTCTCTGTCTCTGTCTCTCTCTCTCTCTCTCTCTCCTGTTCCTTTCTCTGAGAGCATGAATATGTTATTATGTTTACAAAAGCCTTGTGTTTTGTTTATGAATTACCAGCCTTCCAGTCAACAAAGGCTATTTTCATAAGAAACCTCCATTTCATTTCAGCTCCAATTTGATTACCAGTTGAAGAATAGAAGCCTTTCGGCCAAACCCCCAGCGGCTTCCCTCTGTTCTCCCTGGTTTTATTCAAGCCATTGAAAAATCTTTATTGCTTTCCTTTCATGCTGACAGGGGCGAGAGCTTTTAGAGTAAACCTTTGACAAAGCTATTTTGCACAATAACTAAATAAAAGAGCACTGGGCCTACACATGTGCCCGTGCTGCTCTGCTTTATTGATTTGTTTCTGTATTTTAAAAGACGAGACGGCATTGCGAGGGCAGGAGATGAATAGCAGTTTGGAGATGATGTCTTGCAGCCCCACATAACAAATCAAACGATCACTGCTTATTAAAGGCTCCAGGGCTTTCAAAACAGGAGGATCAAAAGATAGCAACAGGTTTATGTACTGAAGATTGTGAGCGAAGCGGGTGTGTTTTTCAGGCCTCTGACAGATATACATGAGACTGATGGTTTTAAACCTCAAAAAAACAAAAAAGTATCCAACACACCTTAGTAACACCTTAGTAACTTTATAGCAACGCCTTGGCATTGTGCTAGTGAGTTTGGCATTCCAGTAGCATTTCAGTTTCTTAAAAAAACATAACACCATAGTTTAATTATCATTATTTAAGGGGTACGTTCATGTTTGAGCTTTTAATTGGTTTTAACTGATTTTATCTCTGACCAAAGTTACAAAACTTCCAAAAAAACTAAAACATTAAATCTCAGAATTTTCAGCATTTCAAGCCAATGTCAAAAAGTCTGTATTTTACCTCAGATGTGCATGTGCACATGTGCGCACCTGACTCACTTTACCCTTTATCCTCTGTGCTGATGAAGAAGAAGCCTCACACGTAACACAGCAGACATTCATGCCTGACACTCGCGACAGACAACCGCAGCAAGCCGGTCTTCATTTACCTGCCCATTGTCAAGAAAAAGCCACAAAACAGAGTTATCGCAGCCTTTGATCTGCCCGCTAGAAGATGAATCTGATGCTCTATTATGTGTTTTATGAGTCTTTGTTTTTATGTAAGAATATTCAACAGTAGACAAAGGTGACTGATCCATTATTCATGCCTGGACTTTATTCAGCTGGTCTGGCGGTTTGAAAAAAGCCTGACATTTCAGCTGCAAAATTATATCCTTCCCATTGTGAATCAATGAGGGGCAGTCAGCGCCTGTAAAACTATGAAATTTGGCCTGTCACTTTCATAAGGGTGAAAGTATACAAGCTTAACCCTCATGTGGTATAAATGAAGAGACAGAGCTGTTGTCCATCTAGCATTGTTCAGTGTTTAAGACTTGAATACAGAGTATACAGCCACAGTGTGTCATCAGCTTTAAACCCGAGCGTCTAGGAACGACAGGGTTTGGATCAGAAAGGGTTTGGATCAGACAGGGTTTACGTGTCCTAGTCCAATTCATTTTAGAAGAACTAAGCTATAAGGTGACGTTTACTCCAATTTAATCAATCTTGTGAATTAAACCAGATTTAGTCCTGGGTGTTTTTTAGCATGTTGCTATGAGGTTGCCGAGTAGATGCTTGAGGCCACTTCGTAGGAGCCTATAGAAATGACTAAAGTTAGTCTAGGGTTTTTCTGCGATTTGAGGCATCACTCATATAATCATAGCACAACAAGGTTAAACAAACTGCGTGCCAAAGTATTAGACATAGTAAATATCTATTAAATGTTTCACCTTAAGCTTACGTTTCTTTAAAGAATTGTGAATAAAATGTAAGTGACACTCAGTGGGGTGTGAAGATAACATTTGTAGAGTGTCACACCTGTGCAACAGTCCATGTAGAGTCAGTGTGGCTGTGAATTTCACCTGGTGAAACACATTGAGAACACTGACAGCACACAGCAGTTCAATGAAGTGACAGCTAACAGGTTCTGTCTTTGTATTGAGCTCTGCAGTACATTAGGCTTTGTCCTTATGTTCATGTGTTCTGAACTTCTCAAGACGTCAACGTCGCCTCGGTTCTTTCACAAAAGAACAACCTGTCTCCTGCATAAACCCAAGCCAGTGATTAAATCTCCCACAATGCATTGCTGTCCCTGAGGATTATGAGCCTTTGGAAGCGGTGCAAGTCATTGTTTGTCGTAACAGGGTGGAGGTGGAGGTAACAGGGTTGAAAAAGCAGATGTTAGAGACATACACACCTTCAAGGTTTTGCAACACCTGCGCCACAGCCCTGTGTGTTGAACTTTTATGGTGCCAAGATTTTAAACAATACAAACAATGCTACACGTAAAAGAAGTTACATTTTCATCAGCATCCAGACATTCTGTCTCAAAGACATGAGAAATGGCAGAAGAGATGCCTGGAGTTAAGATTGCTCATGAATATTTTGATTGTATGGTGTTTTGAAACCGCTTTAACAGAATTAACAAGATGAACATTTTTACACCCCCAAATTACCGGTTCACACTAAACCAAAATACATACTCCAGATCTGTGCAGTTCCGATACACGCAGCCATGGAATTTCAGCAGCAGCCTCCATCTGCATCTGTTTCCATCAGCACTGGATTACACACAGACAATGGAAAGGGAATGACAGAGAAATTAAAAGCAACAGTTTTGGCTTTCAGGGCTCAGGTCAGATGGAATAAATGAAGGTCGGCTGAAGTTCATCACATGCTTTATTGAGGAAGGCTGGTGGTGTAGCAGG
>JAZGTJ010013279.1:0-15131 GCA_036877575.1 Botia almorhae
ACAGTGTTGGCCAGTCAGCAAGGACTACCAAATATTATGTCACAATAATTAATATTAATGTTTAATGATTATTATAGTTCATAATGTGTTGCCCCACTTTTGAGATCGCCATGGTCATGTTGAAATCAATGCACATGAATCTCATAAACATACAGGGGTTGTGGATCATGCCTTAAAATCACTTGGGCAATAATTTTAACCTGACTTTTGGTTTGCAATGAAAATCTTTAGCTAGTAATGCCAGCTAAGATGATCATGGTCAAATGTACCAAGCACCCAGAGGCTATGCCATCAGCTTATCAAATGAGCGCACAAGTTTGCGGTAGGTTTTCGAGATCTCAAGGCAATGCATTTAGTAGTGTCATTGGAATTTTTGAATGCAGCTACTATGAGTAACAGCCATTGAAAAGAGACTGGGATTTTTGTCACCGTAGAAGTCTTCCTAAAGTGTCATAGACAGCAGCACATTCCCACCTGTCACAGCTTTACAAGGCTCTGTCGCAGAGAGCTGATGTGCATTATACTTAATCCCTTTCAGCTGTAGTCTAGGAGACTTTATTGTAGAAATGCGTTTGTGGGTTAAAGGTTGATGGAAACCACCTCCTATAGCTAAAATCAGGGGGCGATAAATTGGCATTGGACTTCAATTGCACAACAGTGCAGACAAATGTGTGTGTTTTTATCATTAATAGCATTTCTATCTCTTTACTTATCCCTTCAGGAGCCCCGCAATCATTTCATTCTCAATCACTTTTCCGGCCCATTAACATTTAGTCAAGCACACAAAGCACAGTGACATTATAATAGTTGAGTCAGCACACCCTGCACCTCGCAAAACTTCTCTAGATGAACCCAAACTCAAAAACTCTTCTACAAAACCAAGAGGAAATTTAAGCGTTGTCACTTTAGGACCTAGATTTGATGACCAAACATAGTGAGGGTTGTACTTACTTTTACATGACATCATTGTGTCATGTTTTTTATACCAAACTAGCTTATACCAAAAGGTTGACAAAAAGCTTCCTATGACAGAAAAAACAGATTGCCCTGTCTCAATCTCAAGCCATTGGTTGAGCCAGTGTTGCGATTCCAGGATGGTCTGGATACTTAAACAAAATGGAACCATATTCTGTGTGGGAAGGGTGGCATGATATAACTCATGATATAATTAATTTGAGACTCGGGCTACTCCCAGAAGGTCCTTCTGCCCAATTCTTCTGTAAGCTGTCTAACTGGGACCCCCTCTCGCTCACATCCATAAGCACAGGCATGGAGTAAGTAGCCTCTGTTGAAGGCAGACAATAAATGTAAAAAGTGTTAGCTTGCCGTGCTAGCGGGCTGCAGCCAGGCAGTTAAGCGACAGGCTGAAAGCACACCTGTGGAGATCAGGGAGGCTAATCGGATTTCCCTCTTGGTGTTACGGCCGCTCACCGCTTTTCATATGTTTTATATTTATGGAGCATTCTGGCCTCAGCCAGCACCCTTCTCCAGCCCTCTGTGCACTGATTAGATCCTGGATGATGACTGTGGCCCAGAGCTACAGTGATCAATCCTAATTTGCCAGTAGAATTAGATTAATATAGAAAAGATACAGTGCACTGACCTACTGGTTGAAAGGATGTCTTACTTTCATGAATTCATAATAAAGCCTTAAAGGCATAGTTCACCCTAAAATCACAATTCTGTCATTGTTTACTTACTGTCAGTTTTTAAAAATGGTATGCTGTTACATTTTCTTTGTAACACAAAATATGTTTTTTCCCCACATAGCATCTTTTTATTTAACAACAGTTCATACCCTTCTCAAGATCCAAAATCTTGCCTTTAGCTGCAATTCACAAATGTCATTCTTTATTTGACATATTTAGACCGTCTTATTTGAAAACAAACAGGTTTAATACCATTTACCTATTGTGAAACTTTAACAAGTGCTTTTTTTAAATCTTTCTGGAGTTTTGTTGGCACGTTTTAAACAGCCATGTTCTTCTTTGCGGTAATGACGGTAGTTATTACATTAAGAATAAACTTGGCCGCCAATCATCCTGTGTAGTACCTACATCTCTAATCTGTTTGTTTTGGATTGTGATGTCATAACTGAACCACAGAAAAGACATTAGCCATTTCCATTAAAACGCTCCTTCACGCACATTAGATTTTCAGACATGTGGAACGTGGCCTCCCATCATAGATTGTCATGTCTTGTTATTGTTTGCTAGCTTTTCAAAATCTTATTTTAGTAACTGCAGATGCCAAACATAAAAGGATAAAAGTGGCATATGTTCTTTCTCCGTCTTTGGCATCCTTAATATATCCCATAATTCAATTTCAAGACAATTATCTTACTAAGCAATTTTACAAGGGCAACATGCAACCCGCACTCAAAGTATTGAAAGATTTGTCCCTCCCACAATGGAATGGCACTGCAGAATGAAAATTCAGTTGGTTGTTAGAGCAAAGTGGGCCCTTTGAGGAAGTTGAGCATTTTCTACAAAGGCTGCTACTTAGTAATTCTGTCTATTTGCTATTTTTTCATCTTCTTACTGAGCTTGTGCAGTTGAAAATGTCTTTAAAACATCATCCTGGTCAATGTACGGATCCTACTTTATCCAGCTTAGCAAACATTTATGAATTGAGAGTTGTGTGCTGAAGATTTTGTGTATCTTATCTTAAGCTATCCACTTTCACATTGACGTTTAACACCTGGACCCGGCCTGATATTCTGTGTGAAACCTTACTTTACAAGATAACTCCTAAATTTGTACTACGTTTAAAGCAGAGTATTGAAATTCCCTGACTACATTACAAAATCCATGTCACACAGATTGTGTTTGCTAAACTTGGTTCTGATAGGGATCCGTAGTCTAGTTTTTGTCATTAAAGATGCATAACTGGACATTTATACAATATGAAATCAAGTATTTGTCTTTTTTAATATGCCTGGTGAATAAAAGCATTTATTTTATTGAACTAATATTTACTGCATTATGATGTACAGTATGTTTGTATGTTTATGTGTCCTACCCTGAGTAACATAAGGGTAGGACATTTTTAGGCCAATTAACACATTAGTTAGTGATATAGCACCTGTCTTTGTTTATTCTATTTGTTGTCATTAAATGTTATTTATATACAATATTTGTTATTTGTATAGCATTGTATAGGTAATTGGCTTTCATGTGCTCTAGATATCATATCAAGACCTACCTTGCCTAGATCCCACCCACAAACACAGCAATTCAAGTTCGTTTTTTATACTCCATAGTTCCAACACTAGTCCATAGTGTCACATATAACATATCCTCATATTGCATTTTGGAAAAAAAACATCTCTGGAGAGTGTCAATGCAGTAAAAATGTTTTTATTCTTTTTTTTTTTTTTGGCAGAGTAGACATGAAAATACAGGTGTACAGACTCAATTTTCAGCTTGGCTTTTTATTACATAGGAAACCTGACGCTGGGTAGTATATCAACCTGTCACTGTCTTTTTGCCTGTCTTCTTTCAGGGTAGATGTAGTTGAGAGAATTTGGGCCAGAGCTCTTGGCCTCCATTTTATCTTTGTGATGAAAAGGAGAATAGAAACGAACTGACATCGTTGAATGCCCCAAACACACAATATTTTTACAGAACCACCCGCTATTTACAAAACTCCGTCTTGGGAAACAAGTTCGTCTGAGGTTCCTAGCAGCTGACTGGAAATTCTGTTGACACCCTGTTGCCTGCATTGCTATTGATTCCTTTGTTTGAAAATCATTTTTTCTTGGAAAGCCTCTCACTTTTGACTTTCTCACCCATCACTTTTGAGCAGCCTGGTTTTGGTTTAGCCCATGGACCTCACTGACAGTCTGATATGTATCACACAGAAAACTGGCAAGAACTGTCACTCAAATCTAATAGGCTGGCTTTACACAAACGCAAGTTGGCATGCAAGTTATTGTTTACTGTCGCACCATTTTAAATATTCAGATTCAGTCCCCCATACCAATTACCCAATAAAGCAAAACAAACTGAGGTCAGTGTTTTTACATTTCAGTCAGAAAGTGTCTTCCTATCTAAGAATAAGCTGCAATGTGGACCAGACTTGATGCCATTGATCAAAAGTGAGGCTATGCGTGACTATAAGCTAGCTGGCCTCTCGATTTGCTCACAGTGTAGTTTTCCATTTGGAATCTGTCTGTGTGCACTGGTGTATGTGTGTGAGAGCGTGCAGTGGTTGAAAATATTTCCATAAAGGGCTTTCTGGCTGTCAGGGTTTGAAATTGTCAGCACAGTGGTTGAGGGAAGCTGGGCAGAGATTTGATGTTTTATCCACACCTTAAATCAGACTGCATTCTGGGAGATGTTTTCTCACATGGTTCTCATTTTAAATCATAATCGCAATAATATTTTTCAGGAAACGGCTGGCAATTTACATATTGTCATTGTAATAGTAAATGCCTTTATAAAGTCAGCATATGACATTCAAAACCCATTTCACTTCCTAAATGTGATTAATTTCTTAGTGAAACAGGATATTCTATGAGAAAGCAAATTGTAGGGTGTTTATTGAATCAAAAAAGCAGGATCAGAAAATAAGATGTATATTGTAGGTTATTGGAAGACAGACTGAAAATAAATACGACTTGATGACATCAACCAATAGGTAAAGTCATTTATAAGGCAGAGCAAGTTTTTATTTTATTGAAGGTTACAAAGGTATTTTTTATTTCTTCGAAAAATCAGGCATCAGTAAATCATGCAAAATTGTATCATGAACGTTTATTTAAGGTAAACATGAAATAGTAAAAATAGTTTTCATTTTAATGTACAAAATATATAATTTATTTTTGTAATTAATTTAAAACGTTGACTTACAGATCCACATTGAATGTAAGCACAGACATAACCACTCAAATTCAAGTTAGCATTAGATGTACTTAACGCTCTGTCTGGCAAGTAGACCATCTTTTAGCTGATAGAAGGATGACAGATCTGGGTTTCAGCATCAGTGACTACAAAGAATTACTCTGCAAAGATAATTCAGTGAAACAGCGCAATGACCCTTTTCTAGGGGCTCGTTCCATCAGCTTTCTTTTGATAACAGACAGTGGTTTGCAAGTCTGGAAGGTATTTATGCCTCTCATAAGATCAGCATTATTATTAATAATTTTGAATAAAGCAATTTAATTTAATTTATAATTCGCTATTTTTGCATTTTAGGCCAAACTGAGATGGCCATACAGCACCCTTTTTAATATTTGGACCATTGTGGCATTTCTTTGTGGAGTTCTTTGTGGAGAAAATACTCAGCACTTATATTTTAGTATAACTTGCTGAAATGGCTGTCATAAGCAGCAATAAAGTGCTAAAAACCTTGTTTTGAAACAAAGAGATTAAATAGGCAGTTTTGTATCAATATTCAATGA
This sequence comes from Botia almorhae, assembly GCA_036877575.1. NCBI lineage: Eukaryota > Metazoa > Chordata > Actinopteri > Cypriniformes > Botiidae > Botia > Botia almorhae. Next base: position 5,405 of record JAZGTJ010013279.1, read on the forward strand.
ATTTGCTAACTGTAGCATTGCAATCCTCAAACCACATGTCATTTATCAGATAAAATGATACAGCAGTGTCTGCTATTACCTCTAACTATTTAACATATAATTTGGCTCAGAATTAAAACATATTTACAAGAATAGTTCACAATATAACTAGAATTTTACATTTCGAGTGGTGGTTGCCCTGCTAAAACCTGCTGCCATGATGTTAGTGTGTTGCGGTTGGTTGCCAGGGCATTGCCATGGAGTTGTCAGGCTGTTCTGTGAAGTTGCTAGGGTGTTCTGGTGTGTTGCTACTGTAGCTGGTTGCTTAGTTGTTAGAGTAAAAGGTCTCTGATATTATTATCTCTGGATATGCATCCAGTCCCTCATAAAATCAGAGTCAGATAATTTAGAAAAGTAATAAAATGCCACTTCTTCACAAGCTGCTCAATTTCAGGCATCAATCATGTCTGTAAGGCAAAGTTTATAGCACAAGTTAATTGAAAAGGAGTTTATTAGAACACCTTACCCTATGACCATTAACATTATTGATTATATTAGTTGCATTACTTGTAATAACTTTATTTATGATAAATTAAGATGAAACATTTCTCTCAATGCAATAATAATTAGATTGACAGTGCACAGGCATATGCCTGTTTCCCTAAGTCATTAAAAAAACATGCTGTTATTGAAGTCAATTTTGATTTGAAGTGAGTAAGGGAGACAGATTTGTCCCTTTGGTTTTGTCAGCGCCATTTGCGTTATATGTAGTGGCAGGGCTGTCCCCATGTCCACTTCCTAATCTTCTTCCTGTGTCGCTCAGTCCTCCAGCTGGCACGACGCACTAAAAATGCATGCTGCTGCACTGCAAAAAATATATATATAAATTTTTACAGGCTGTGCCTTTCCACACTGTGACACACATGGAGGCATTTGATGGCCCCATCACTGCCAAATAATTTTCACTTCAAGCAAAGAGAGAAGTATTTTTAAACCACTGCTGCGTTAAGCACAAATATTCAGTGCCATTTTGCCTTTACACCCTTTAGCGTACAACACTTACTTTAATTGTCCAATATGTACGTGAGATCTCCTGTGTGTGATTATCTGCTGTTCAAAAGCCGTAGGAAGAGACATGAGCTCTATTCCAAAACCTGATGAGATGTCTTGCTGTCTGCTGCCTAAATTTGCAGTTACCTATTTAGCATCCTAGAACCTCACAAGTGACTGATTTGGAACCTTCTACATGGTGATTTCACATGCTACAGAAATGGTGCTTTAGCGCAGGATGCAACTCGCAGCTGATTTTAATTGAGGTTGAAATTAACATATTTCAAAGCTAACTACCTGATACTGTAAGCTTAAAAATGCTAAACACAAGCAAATACTGGATAAAATATTACTTTTATTGGTACACTTAAGGTATAAAATAAATTACATTTATAATCAACATTTCTCTTTGTTCATTCATTATCTTGTCATTCTTGTGCATTCTGGGATTGTTGTCTCCATGAAAGATAAATGAGATGCCTTAGAATTTCCTCATAGCTAGCTTTGTTTATATCATAGTAATGATATATGATCTCACAACATTTTTATTTTTGTTGGAAATTCAACAAAACACACAGTTTATATATTACTGTTTCTACAGTAATATACAGCTGGCTCTACAATTTCTCTTATACACTAGGTGTTAGGTTGTAGAATGGAACAATAGAGAGAGAAAAATAAAGAAAGATCTTCCTGGGAATAGTGCAGCACGGCAGCAGCGAGGAGACCGTGTCCTTTTCCTCTTAGCAGAAGCTGTGATAAGTCAACATGTTTTGAGTTTAGGGATTCTGGGCTTAGTGCTGAGGGATTATAAGCAGTTGATTATTGCTTAAGCGAGTATTAGGATTGCTCTTACTTTACCGGGGTTATAAATCAAGTCAGGCCTGGCCATAGGGGTGTAATAAGCGGTAATCGTTTGCTAATGAGCTGAAGTGGCTCAGAACACCCACCTGTCCCTCTGCAGCAACCACAACACTGCCATGTATTCCTTTCTTTTATTAGTGGTGCTTACAAAAGCAAGCAACACTGTTACTTTAAGTTCTCAGAATCTTAAACTTTGGTTTTCAGCTTTAACATACTATTCAACATACTTTATTATGCAATTACTTTTTTCTAAGTGATAAAACATAGGATTTGTGACTTAGGCAAATAAATGGACAAAAAAGGACTTTCCTTAAGGGTGACTCTCAAGCCATGTCTAGAGAACAGAATATCAAAGAGACCTGGGCTGTTTTTGATCTAGGTCAGTAAGTGACTGCATATCAGCACTCTGCAAACATGCTGTAACATGCTAACAACCTTTCAGAACATATTATCATAATTGTGGCATGTTTGTATGGGCTAGCACCAAAAAATCTCGTTCTCGTGCTCTGAAACTAATTTGCTACTTTGTGTTTCATCCCTAATTCACTTTTTGTCTTATTTGCATCCCAAGGATTAAGGCGGTGGGCAGACATAGTCAAAAATACATATTTCCTGCAGTTATATATGAGATTCATGATGTTCTGTGACATTCGAACAGCTCTTATGTTGTGTTAACATGCACATGCTATGTATAATCCCATGTACCTTCCACAGTTTTCTTTTTGTTGACATCCCCTACCATCAGGGTTTTATTGACTTGGCCACCTCATGAAAATGATTTAGGGCATCTTTCGCTGCTGCATTGTTAACAGATAAATGGGCGTTTTCGACAGCCGCCCTGATGCTGTAGGTCCAAGTCAAGGTCGGGGATGTACAGCAGCATGGAAAGTGAATAACTGCACTTAAACACTCCCACCACTCCCCAATCTCATATCAGAGGGTTGGTTATTTACTGGGGTGGATTTGCTTCATAACTCTCCCTCTGCACTTCCCCTGTTGTGCCTGAAAACTTGCATCAGAGCTACCAGCCAATGAAAGATTCCTGGGCTACTTTTGATTATTTTGAAGCTTTTACACATTCCCTTTCAAACTCTAGTAGGGTTCCCGTTTTGATCCCAGAAGGAGACCATCTCGGAAAGCACACACACGCATGCAGGTTCGTCCACACACATCAAAAACAACCCCTGTGCCAATACACTTCCCACTCTTCCCCATTGGAAGCAAACCTTTCTGTTGACCCAGGAGGCTTTTCAGCACAGGACAGGCAAGTGAATGAAACTCCACGAAACGAGTGAGGGGTGCTTGCCGACAGCTTTTAACACACTTTAAAAACCTGCAGGGATGCAATTGTGGTCCTGCTCTTTGGCTTCAACACGGCTATTGTTTGGATGTAAGTAAAGCTGAGTGGGATGAACTCAAAAACAGAGCTCGGGTTGTAAACAAGCTTGTCAACTGGCTTGTTCTTCTGGAACGAAGAAAATCTGTGAATCATCAGTGCTAGATAGTCTAGTTTATTTAAAGGTTTATTTTTTTTTTTGATTTACAGTTTTTGAGGCGCCATTGTCAGTTTTTTTCATTAATTGCACAGGTAAGCTTTGATCAGAGCTTTGATCCTGTTGTTTTTCCAACTCAAGGATTTTTTAAAACATCCTTGGTCAAGTTTTAACAAGTGTGCAGGTTGCACCATAATAATCTCTGGTGCAAATAAAAGAAACTGAACTAGTAGTCTGGTTACCTGCATATGCTGTGTTTTGGCTGACCCCAGTAAGGAATGCTGGATTAATCCGTCTATATAGTTTTACCTGAAACATCAAGTTGGTTGACCAAAGTCTCCAACTAAAATGTGTATACTGATCCATCAAATAGACCAGAACAAACTAGCCTAATTCAACTTAGACGAGCCTGGAAAGTCTTGCTAGACTTTGAAGATGGGTAACTTGTGACCAATACCGTGTGGTTATTGACCACCCAAACCCACACCACCCCACAACCAAAAACATCAGTTATTTCCTGCAGTTATAAATGAGATTCCTGATGTTCTGTGACATTCGAACAGCTCTCATGTTGTGTTAGCATGCACATGCTATGTATATAATCCCATGTACCTTCACCAGTTTTCTTTTTGTTGACATCCCCAACCATCAGAGTTTTATTGACTTGGCCACCTCATAAAAATGATTTAGGGCATCTGATTTCATGTAAGCCTTTCAAATTTGTAAGGCAGCTGGTCTAGTCATCAATGTTGGATTTATCTAAAGGAACATATCATTAAACTACAAAACGCCATTTGATGATGTTTTCCAGGCCATTGTTTCTTGCTTCCCCCTATGTGTAGCTCTTTAATGGTTATCATATACAAAATACAGGCAAGGGTCGAGGCAGGCAGCAAACAATCAACCAACAGCAAAGTCTGTATCTAAAATCAGGGGCAGGCAACAAAAACTCAAAAATGATAATCCAAATGGCAACGAGAAGGCAGTCTGAGAAAACGCTCTGAAATGTAACTCATGGCAATACAAGACATCGCACCGACTGGTGCATGAAACTGGGCTTTATAGCGCGGTTGATTGGAGACCTCCTCCATAACAATGTGGCACTGATACCCTGAATTTCACATCTGCCTCCCCCCCTTGCCTCTTATTCTCCCCCCTCCCTCTAAGCTCAGATCAATGGAGCTCACTGAACATACATGCAATATACAGTATGACATTGAGTTTTTATTTTCATGTTTGGTATCATTTTGAAGGTTATGATGTGATTGGTAAAAATATCTCATTTTTATTATTGTGGGATGTAGTGTTTTTAGGGGCTTAAAACTTAAAATAAAATAATCTACACTCCTGTCATGGGTGTATCCTTTCCAGGAGACCTGAACCTTGTAGTGTTAACTATCCCAGCGGAGTGCCCCGGCAGGTCACGAGAACTTACCAGACCAAATTGGCTGTAGATTTTATGACTCTTTGTCTTATCTGCGTATACAAGGAGGCTAGGCAAAAGACTCAGGGAAGCTTTCCATAACCAGGATTTCCCACACCATTGCGGTGTGTCTATATTGCCAAGGAAGCTTTCTGTAACCAGAACTTCCCACACCATAGCTGTGTGTCATCATTGCCATGTATGACCTGAACTCTGTTATCTATGTTTTCATTTCCTTTGCTGACCATTTTTATTATTTTAGTTTGAACCATGGTTTGTAATGATTATAATTGATTGATTTAAGTGTAACCTGCCTGTTAAAATAAATTGTTAACTTGACCGTTTAAAATGTGTCAGTAAAGTATTTTATACCGCATATGTGTTCAGAATATAGTCAAACTGAAGACTTGTGTTTAAGGGGAGAATGCCTTAGCTTATGCTTGACAGGAGAAACCTCAACCTAATTTTGACTGGAGAAGCCTCAGCATTAGCTATAATAGGCAAACCTCATCTTATGTTAGATTGGAGAAGCCTCAGCATGAGTTAGAATGGAGTAGCCTCAATTTATGCTTGACTAGAGAAACCTCAGCTTAAGTTAGACTAGAGGAGCCTCAATTTATGCTTGACTGGAGAAGCCTCAACAAGATTTAAAAATGGGGAATGTCTCGACACAAGGAGGAGTAATGCCTTTGTACCTTCAAACTTTGTTTATCACATGACACAGAAAATTATATTAGCATCTTAAATAATAATTTATTAAATTATGAGATAATCAGGAACCTAATTATGGTCAGTATTGAATTGAAGCCACTATTAATCTAAATTGGAGTCAGATTAAAATGATCAACAGGTCCAATTTTATGAAAGTGAACACGTGAGATACCTTCACCCACACCGTTGGATTCCATCACTGGGCCGATGGGTGGTCCTTACAAATTCAAGCATGACACAAAGCCTCTATTTTCACTTTATTCAAGGTCAAATTTCCTGATTGATTTGACCCTTAACACATTAGTATGCACAATGAATCAAACTGTGCTATGCAGCATTATTTTTGTGGTCTGCATGATATCATCACCGTGGCAACCACAATTGCAGTAATAACATACATGTTGTCTCGCCATGTTAAGAAGGAGAGAGGCTTAGTTTATATTATGGATATACAGTGTATATCATGGTATATATTACACAGCGGAATAAAATGTCAGCTGAGTTTCTGCCATAGAGTTTATATAATGTGATGCATCAGTGGGGCAGGTATACCGTAGGCAAGTTTGGTGATTATGAGGGTTTGCGCAGAGCTTTGCGAAGGATCACTGCATACACAATGTAACCATAGGCTGTTTGTGGTTGCCTAGCAACATAGCAACGTGGCACATTAATTATACAGTCAACTTTTCTGGTGCACAGGTGAGGAGCTTAAATTGGATATTATATAGTGGTGTCTTATTCAATCAAAGATGCCTGTTGACTTTTCAGTAAAAATAATGACAATATATTGCATTGCTGTAATATAATGTATATATTCATACATGTATACATGTATGTATGTATGTATGTATGTATGTGTATATATATATATATATATATATATGTAATATAATGTATACTGTAACTGCAAGATGCTAAATGATTCTGTTTGCCGGTTGTGACTCAGCCAATTGACAAACTGGTTTTGGAAATGATCTTTTTTGTTGTTTTGTTGTAGTTCAGCAAACCATATTGATTGCAATAATCCCCTGAAAGGCTTTGATGTAATAAGTAGTGTCATTTAATCACCAACGACAATTGTGTGGCATGAGTATTAGCAATGTTCCGGGCTCCAAGCCTCTAACAATTCAACAGATAGATGACCAAGTTTGCATTCAGAGTTCAATAGCTCCACTTTCACACTGTCAAACACACTAATTGTTGTAGGAATAGACAAAACAATTTGCATATAGATGGCACCCTTTCATCCCAGCCTTAGTATAAAACCACCAGTCAGGGACCTGGAGAGCAAATAATACCACACAGCAGGCCTGGGACCTTGTTGCCGCATACAGGGAACTTTAAGAACATAGACAGAGAGGTAGAGGGGTGCATAAAAGAGGTTGGTTTGCAAAAACTTTTGTCAAGTAAGATGTGTTCCTGAATTAACATCTCTTGTTGGCCCTGAAACAACAAACAAAAAAACTAACCTTAAACCCTACAAATAACCCAACCCCTAACCATAATTTACGCTTAAATCAGAGGTAAATAATATTTTGATAAAAATGGTATACAAGCCCCTAAAACTAAGTCTAACATTAAACCTAAACCTAACTCTACAATCTGATTGGTTAATAGAAATATTGTTCCAGGACCAAAAATATTTATGTAGGAAGAAATCATGCTTGGCAGAATCATAAAGTAGCAATTCAGTCAAAAAAATTCTGTCATCTTTTATTCACCCTCATGTTTTTAAAAAGCACTATGCCTTTCTTCTGTGGAACACAAAGGTGAATCATTAAAGAATTTCTTGAGTTCTCTTTTAGAGATAAAAGTGAAAGAGGATTGGAGCTGTCACTCTCCAAAATTACAAAAATAATACCATACAAATATGATAAAAGTGGTCCAAATGACTTGTGTGCTATATTTCAAGTATTTAGAAGTCATCCATTTGCCTTGAGTGAGAAAACAGAAATGTATTTAATCACTAACAATCCTCCTCTCCAGTGAGTCGTTGGTCATTGTGAGTGAATCATTAGGTCAGTAAGTTGAAATGTTTGACTTGTGAACTAATCATTTCAATCAGTGTTGGGAACTGGATAAAATGACTCATTGAAAAATAAACTAATAGAACTATTTGTGCAATAAATGACTTAGATTTAAGTTTATCACATAAAGCACAATGACACAAGTCAAATGGGCAACTCTAGACATGATATGTTTGTGGTACTTTTTTGTCATTTTGGAACTTTATAGCCCTATTACAGCCACATTAATGTCATTACAGGATATTCTTCATCAAACATAATACAAATTCAGAACAACATGAGGTAGACTAAATGATAACAGACTTTTTATATTTGAGCACCCCGTTTCTTTAAACAGCTATAGAGCATTTGAAGAGTTTAGAGAAGAGAAACTGATACAGCGCAATGCTTAACGGCATCTCCAACAGCAGATGATCAAACACACATTGCTTTCTGCTTATAACATACAAGAGCTTAAAATCCATATCTTGAGGCACCAAAACAGTGTGTTGTTTCTATATCAGAAAAAATATATACCATTATGTTCTTTAAGTGAAAGTGACCTATTCGTCAGAATATGGTAACCCATACCTGAAATGTGACCTCTGCATTTAACCCATCACTGGTATGGAGTGAACACGCACTGCAAGTCATGAACACACGCACACACACCCGGGCAGCACATTACTGCGCCCAGGGAGCAATTGGGGGTTAGGTGCCTTGCTCAAGGGCACTTCAGTTGCAATACCCCCAGTGCTGGAATCGAACCAGCAACGTTCTGATTACTAGTCCAACTCACTAACCAGTAGGCCACAACTGCCCTACTGGAGTTGTGGAGTAACATCAGCCTTTTATGCATTTTCTGGCTTCAAACCAGGAACAAGGCTTGAACAAGTGTTTATCGAATACAGACGAAGCAATCAATGGCATCGAATGTGTAAGGAAATTGAAACCTGAGCTGAGGGCTGTTTTGTAGATATGCCGTTTGAGTCTTTTCCCAGAGTGCTTTGCAGCAGCTGTGTTTAAAATGAATAAAAATCAAAGGAAACAAGGCAAAACGTGAACACCAAAGAAGCTTTTATTGCATTTTCAATAAACTATTCAATAACCTTTCATTAAAGCACTGAATACTGCAGAATAACAGAAAAAAATACTTGTAGCTTGTGGAGTAATTTTAGCTAGATCAATATGTAAGACTGACAGTATTAACAATATAAATGAATTCATGTTTGTAAAATCCCAACTTGTGATTTCAACAAGATGCTAAACTTTAACAGGACCATGTTAATGATTGTGTGTTCTTGGAAATTGTATTTGTGAAAAAGCCAACAGTATTGTTGTTCAGAAAATTTTCTATTAGCAGCAGAGAAAACTTTTATATGAATGATTTTATATATAATATAAAGGCACCACTTTAATTAATGTACATTCTTTGTTTCCAAAAAGGAATTCTGTTTATATTTTAAATTAGACACACATAGACCTCCATAATAGTGATGATCGACAAACATAAAAAAAAGAGTTCTTAACATCACCACACAACAAATAACTAACAGTGACAACATCAACATAAAGCAAACAACTAACAATAATTCTTTAACAGTAAGTGCATAATTTATTTATGCTGCAATACATGCAGCACATTGTTCCCTGTGAGACTGTAACAGCTTTGTTAGTCTAGTTGGTTTAACATTTTCTCTAATGCAGTTTTAAAATAACTCACATTTGTTGTTATTGTTGACTCAAAGAGCCCTGTATGCTAGATAGAATGTAATTGCTTTATTATAGTGTGGTCCAAAATTAACAATACATTTACTAAAAATGAAAAGTTTTTTTGACACCTGCAGCTCTCTGGTTCATCAGAGACTTATTGTGTTTCCGTCCACCTGTGCTCCAGTTCAGTGAATCCAAGGGCAAAAAATCATCTCTTTTGTCATATCTTGTTCTTTTTCTTTCTTTTTTGGCCACCACAGTGCTACAGGGATTAGATGGGTCCGTTTCTTTATATCTTTCCATTTATATTTTTTAGATTATTAAAACACTATCATAGAAAAACACACACAGAGCAAAAACAGTCGTGCTGTTGAAGTTCTTAACATCAATCAAACGCATCTTCCCTTTCAGAGTTCTGTATTTGCGCCAGACATCAGCTGTCAAAGAGTAAGTGACGGCTGTTGCCTCACTGAGCAGATGAAAAGCGT
>JAZGTJ010013280.1:0-15130 GCA_036877575.1 Botia almorhae
AAAGGGGACTGGCCTGGTATATTTATTTTTCAATGCCGAGAAGTTTTGAAGGAGAGCGTAACATATTTTCTTCTTCGCACACGTGGTGGTCTCTCTTCGCACTCTTCTAGCGTGTGTGTGAACACACATCTTTCCCATTAGAGGTGCAATGAGAGGACCACATGCAGGGCCTGTGATAATGAGTCTATCCACTCTCTGCATTTCAGCAGCAGCCCAACACATTCCTTAACACACACATACACACACACAAGAACTAAGCATAGATTGTTATCACTGTGGTCAAAAGTTAATGACGCTCTAATGCTGTTTGTTTTTTTTTACACTGCAGCTCAGATCACAATCGTGGGACTTTTCTACCACAAGATGCATAACTACTACAACAAAATCAGCCCTCTTCAAACAAGGTAGTGTGTGTGTGTGTATGTGTGTGTTCTTTCTGTACTCCAAGCCAAATTTAAGCATTGTGAGGACTTTATACTTGAGCTGTCCTTATAATTCAAAGTCCTTGAAAAACTAAATTAATAATGTCTCAATGAATTTGTACAAATGCCATAAGGTTTGGTTTAGAGGGTAGAAAATCACATCAGTTCAGTTATAAAAACAGTAAGTCAATATGAATTCCAAATAAGTATGGTAATAGCATCACGTGTGTGTGTGTGTGTGTGTGTGTGTGTGTGTGTTTCCTGTTGTACATCTTGTTCCTCCGAGCTTTTCTCTGTCTTTGTCAGTCTCTCTTTCTCATCTGGCCACTTTGGTCTCAGTGTCTGATACTCCCAGCCATTAAGTCAACTGATAACACTCTCTCCATATCTTAACACAGGCCTGATCAGTATTTAACTCACTGTATTTATTTTAGCTCAGCTCTGGGATTTAAATAGATGTTACATAACTGCAGTGGTTAACCTCCAAACATTTATGTGAACACAAAAATGTGTCATGAGATGTTTCCAGATTTCTGTCCATCCTTCCATCCATCTGTCTGTCTAGCTGGTGTACCTGTAATAGTATATAGCTTATAGTTATTCATTCATTCTGTTACAATACTACTAATAGAAAATAACTGTTTGTTTATATTTGCAGATAAATTGCCATAAGCATAATTTTCTTGACTCGTTCTAAAAGCTCTGTGCAGTAGTACAAATGGGCCTCATAACTGTCTGTTTGTCCATGCAGGATTAATGAAGCAGTGGATTTTAAAGATCATAAGATCCAGATGGCCAGTCATCTCATCTCTCTGAAGGTAGAGCCGTCTCCAGTGCTGTCACTCAACCTGTCAACAGAGCCTCTGATCAGGATCGTCCTCACGCACCAGCTGGTAGGAGAGCCTCACTCCTCATTTCATTTGCTTCATTGTGATGTTTAGTTGGGTGTTTGGGTGCTTGTACTTGCATTCTGCATTCTGTTCCTATTTCAAAATAATATTTTGATATTATTATTTAAGACTAACATTTGAATTTAAAATAAAAACGCACATTCAGATTTTGTGTGTGTGTACACCTAGTCACAATGATGACATTGGTATATGTAAATACACTTTAATGGTGTAGTTAGATTATCCAGCTTAGTTTTATAATGGTGATGTTTTTTGGTGATTTTATAATGGTATATAGTGGTAGCCTTGGATAGAGTCCATTGGTGCTAATGGTTCCACAATGTACTTAGGCTTATAACACTTTTGAGAAACGCAGCCCAGGGCTGTCAGGTTTCAAATTCTGTCAGATGATGACAGAAGTTTCATTTTTGGTAAATTATTTCTTTATTTGTCTCAAGAAAAAAGTTCAAAGACCGCCATTCGCTGTGGCTCTCTTTGTGGTTTTGTCATGGTGAGCCATGGGAGCTGTATTACACAAGAATGCCATTACCAGTGAAAAAAAACTGCCAGTACTAACCATAAAAATCCATTTTACTTTACACCGTCCCCTGTGCCTGTTTTCTCAGCTCTGAAACAGCCTTTGCGTTTCGCCAGAAGAAAAGTGGTTCTGAAGGCTGGAACCATGAGCTCCTCGGCCTCTTGAAAAGGGATAGATGATCTGGTTTAACAAGGAGCTTATTTGGCGTGTCTGAACGCAGATGCTACGACTCAGTTTAGGTTTCGTCCATCTGCCAAATTTCCATAGGAAACCCTTCAGAAATGGACACAGATGGCATGTAGACAAGTTAACAAATTCAGCGTGTTTTTAAGAGAGTCTGCGCTATGAAAGACCAATGAGGAGAAGGGTACAATGTAGCACTGGATTTCACACTTTCACAACAAACAGCCACATTACACACTATCCATCTGCTAAACCTCATTTGACAGCTCACTACAGTCTCACTTGTTACATAAGAGACCCTAAACATTGCATTATTTCACAATTATCCCCTCCTTAAATCATACAATCCTGGCCACTATAAATGTCTCCAAGACAAAAAAAGTTTACTTGTTATTTAAAAGAACAGTCATTATATTTTCCCTGTCTTCATTGTTCTTTTTAAAGCACTTTCACTGCATTCAAATCAAAACCATGCTGGCATGCACGTAACTATAGAGACAGGCTTTTGTTTTGCTGGCTTGTTCATGCTTTTGTCAGAGATGTTTATTTCAATGTTTGTTAGAGCAGACATTACTGCGTATGTGTATGTGGAAATGTGCACACGCTTGTGTGGGTTTGTACAAAGACTATTGTGCCAGGACAGGAACCTTCTAAGAAAGTAAGACCCATACACAGATATTTACCATTTTGAGCTCCTCAGTATCTAAGGCTATGGATGACACTGATGTAAGTGACTCGGCCCCTCACAGCAGTATGAGTCAATTATGATTACATTTTAGAACGATTTTACTCTGCATAGAGGCTGCATCAGAGCAGCAATCATAAAATGTGTTTGCCCAGACTTTCAAATGCCACACGGGAGGCAAAAATGTATTTACATAGTGATCAAAATTGTGGGAAACGATGTATCATACTCAAATGTTGATCATTAATTTATACTAATTTGACATGATGGAACAGCAGTGTAAAGTTCAGCTGCTTTACTGTGATATGAAGGAAATTTTGTACAACAGATCCCGGTTCCTGAATCGCAGAAGCACTTACTGTAGCACACAACATTTCCTAAATGACACAAATCTAGAATGAAGTGTCCAGAAAATTTCAGCTCAAAATAGGCAAGAAAATATTGAAGAAAAGGTTCAATTTCCCAAAACCACCGTCTGTTTCTAATAATCTGCTATTTTAGCCCTGATACAACTGCCTGCCAAAGGCCCCAAACACAATTCCCAAACCCAACAGCAGTTCCCTGCCACACTTCATGATTTCTAAAAGGTTTTTTGGTATTTGTTCCAAAGATTTGTAGAATATCACTGGTATTTAAGACAAATAGGAAAGCTATAGCTAAACAACAGAGAAAAATACACCTTACATCGCAAAAATATATGTTTGATGCAAATAAGGAAAGATGTTGCTGCATTTCCTTCTTAAATAATCAAATTGATCTTAGCTATCTGTGTGTGTACTGACCGTAACAGAGGCATTAATGTCTGGGCAATGTGTCATAAGGAACACGTGAGCTTTCTGTATCTCTGTGTCAATAATCTGCCACAGTGTCTGTGATAAAATAGTGTGATAAGACATGTTTGAGATAAAATCCTTTGTAATGTGTTTTAATCAATGGCTTGTTAGGTAGAATGCTGTGACAAATTAAATATTTGGGTGTCGAGTTTTGAATATGTGTCTACGTGTGTGTGACAATAATATGGTGGTGTTAGGAAATGGCTCTCACGATATATTTCCCCCTGTGATAAGAACACTAGATTTGTGTTGATTTATCACCTTCTAACTACACTGGAGATGTGCAAAATTAAATATTTCAAAATCCACTACTGGAGATTAGATGGACATGTTCATCCTGAACCTTCGTTTAGAAAATTATTATTCATTGTTTTAGATGCTTTGGTGGCTGTAACATGAAGAAATTATTAAATAGTCTTTTAGCAACTGACTAGTCAATAACTAAGAGACGCAATTCAGAGGGATTTAAATGACGGTTACACATAGCAAAGACGTAGAGAATAAAGCGCAACAGATTACGAAAATAATTCTTTGTTCTTCAACCAAAAGCTGAAAACATTTTAATTTTGGTTGCATCACATTCTGCCATTAACATTCACTGTCAAATGAGAAGTCCATTTTGTGCTTTTGGAAATCCAATTCGTTCTATTCCCACCTGATTTCAAACTGACCTGGCACACCCTCAAAATAAACCTCATGCATACTTATGCATAAAAAACACTTAAACTTTGTGTACTGTTGTGCAGGACTCTAAAACCTTGTTGCATCTCTTACTTCATCCAATTCAAAATCACTTAAAAAAAAGCGAAGAAAACAATTAATTAAACTGGTCAATTTTACTAATGGGCGAATCAGTCTCATTTTCGAATTGTCCCTTTTCTCTCATGGCTGGATCACATTGCTTGAGGTGAACAAATGGAAAGAATGATTTCATGCGGAATTCTGGCGGTGCTCGAAATCAAGAGGATTAAAAAAAGATTTCTGACAAGCCCTCGCAGCATTTACAACCTAATAAAGCTTCAGTGGAGAGGATGCAAAGCGGAGGGATGCTGCATTACAGAGAGTGTGCGCATGCCTGCGGTACTGCGTGTGTACTTGCACTTGTTGTATGTTTATTCTAATCAGTACACATACTGTACTAGACAAAGTTTAAATAGTTTTAAAGGGGTTTATTTAGTTTAATTCCAAAGAACCTGAAGGCTCTAAATCCAAGGAATATATAAGATATGCAAGCTGGACTGGAATGCCTTTATGATTAATATAATTATCTATTGTTCTGTGTGTTTGTGCTCATGTGGTTTGGTGCCCAGTAAACTGTTTATAAAGTTTTCTGTGGGAAAATTACTGAACCACTAACAGTTGTGGTCTAAGAAGAATTTCCGATTTGGTTCAAATATGATCATAAATTCACAGAGGCCTAATGGCTATTACAGCTTTAAAAAAATCTGACACGGTTTGTTGAATGACTTATTTTATCAGCTTTTTTAAAGGTACAAAAATGCATGGTGCTGAATGCCAGATACTTGTTATAAAACACACACACATGCATACACAAACCACTCCTGTTGAAAGTTAGTCATGCGCATGCTCACTCAACAAATCACATTCATTCACTCCTAAAATCATTTATTTATAGTCATTATTTCACTCATTCATTCACTCTTTCTGCCTCTGTGTTATAATGTCATTCATTCATTTGTTCACTCACTCTCTTACTTTCTCAATCTCTAGTCTTTCTCTTTTTGTGAGTTGGTTTGATTTACTCTCTTTCTTTACTTCTCCTTCCTCTCATGCTTTCTCAGATGAGTCTTTTTAATCTATAGCAGATGGTCTGGCTCAAGTGATCCTGTTGTATCCAACTTCTGCAGATTGTGTGGCTTCCTCCCTCTCTCTCGATGTCTCTCTCTTTATCTGTCTCTCTCTCTGCCACTCATGTGTTCCTAAAGACTAAAAACTAAAATGAAATTTAGCTTTTAACAGTTGTTAAGTTTTGCCTTGCCTTGTTACTCTTACCATGAAAGCTTTAGATCAGTCTCCCACTATGATTTGCATCAAGCAAATCCTCTTTGCATTAGCAAGCGTTTACCTCAGTATTATGACAGAAATACCATTAAACTTGTAAAACTTCTCCACACGGTCACCTGAGCAGGTCTGGGTACTCAGCATTGACTGGTTCCAGGTTTAGGCGCTCCGTGGAGGCTTGACTGACCCTCTGAGCACTGCTTTGGGTTTCTGGGTTTCTTCTACACCACGCACAGCTTCTATACAGATGTTCAACTGCCTCATTATTACCAGCATCAGCCGGGTCCCCCCAGAGCAATGTGTGGGTGTGGGTACATGTGTACACAACGGGACTATCCCAAACTTAAACAACTATACCAGAAATGTTTTGAGACACAGAGTAATAGTATTATGTACTTGATTAATAAATTAAAACAACAAACATACATGTATAAATTCTTTTTCTTAATTTTAAACTTTCAAAGTGAGTGCTATAAAATAAGATTTAAAAGTAGTGATGAGAACTTTCATTATGCCAAGTAAATGAAGTTATTCTTGTTTTGAGCACAGGGCCCCCCTGAAACTGTTGATATATGGTACACCAAGACAACACTTTACAGTGTCATTGTATTGACGAACATTAAGATTTGTCCTGACTGGAATTAATTAGCCTAGCCAAACGCGGTAATTAAAATGATGCTGTCCGCTACACAACCAGAAGTTGTGAAGTGTACACAACACAAATACACTTTAGCTAGCAGCGGTCCTGAACTGACGCTTAAAAGTTTTTGATTAGTTCTACTCTTTACGATTGGAGATGTGTGTTTTCATTGAGTTTCCACATTCATTACTCTTTGTCTTCTCTGTATACAGAAGCAGTTGCTCTAAATTACAGCTCAGCGTGTCCACAGATGTAATTGCGCAGCTTTGAATAGAAGGAGAGGGACTAAAAACCTACATTTACTTTTCACCATTTGTCTTCTCTGTTAAGCTTTCACTCCTGCTTTTAAATTTAGCCCAGCCAGTCTTTATTTAGACTGAGCAGTTCTTTAAATATACCCCAGTGTAGTGCCACTACCCAGCATACTTCGGGAAACCAACGGCAGCGTTTTATATGGTGTCTGTGCAACTGGAGTTGGTCTCAGTCAGAAAATATGAGCGAGAGTGTGCGAGACGTTTAGCAGACCATTTTTTGAGCATGTCCTCATACTTATGTGTGCGGGAGAGAAAGAAAGAGAGATTATAGGAATAATTTGTATTTCACTCTTGGGAGTTTATGCTGTAGACTTGTTTTTGTGTTGCGTAAGTGAAATATAGGTTCCATTGTATTGCTGTTGCTTAGTTTTTCCTTTAGTTAGTCAGAGAGTTAGTCATAAAGGGCAGAAATCAGGGGTCTTGTCCCAACATTAGATGCCTCAAAACACTGCCTTAAATAATGTCTTATGCTTTTGAACCTGGACTGAACAATCATTATTAAAAGTGATTTTATTTTCATTATTTTAGTTTTTTTTATCACACCTGCCTATGTAACACTTGTAACTGAAAAAAACCCATCACCTCGACTGGAGGTCAGATTTGTTTGTTTAGACTTAAGATTTTTTAAAGACTTAAGGTTTTAAATAATTTGTGCATAATTAATATTCGAGAGGTAAGCCTTCACCATTTTGTGATATCGCAACCAGTAACCACAAATGGTCCCCACGTTTTAAAACAGTGTTTCCCATGGACAGATTACTCACCTGGGTGTGAAGTGTGAGAGGTTTTGGCACTTAACTAAAGCTGTCAGGAGAACTTTGAAAGAGACCCAAATAGAGCAAAGTTGTAATGTTGTTTTCAAGAAGATTCTGACATTTTGATTAAAGCTGTTTTATATTTTGACATTAGAGATGACACGATAAACAAGAAGCTATTTACTTTGTTGTGATTTATGGTGCCTTATTGTGCTTTAGTAAATGTGAACCACATTAAAGTGAATCTGCAAAGCTAAATCTAGCTTATTTATCTTATGTTTATTAACTGTTATTTAAGACAGTCAATTTGATCCAAAATTTTAATCCAGATTCACATTGTTGTCATTCTCCACATTCCTCTGAATGATAATAGGGAGTCTTGCATATGCTTGGAATTAGACATCTCAACCAGTTTGAAGAGAGACTTAAATGCCAGTTGGCAGAGATGACCATTCCTTGTAAATGATTCTATCATCATGACAGCCAATGAGAAGTTGTGTTTTCTGCCGAATTACGAGCACATGCCACTCAGGGTCTCTGAATAGACCTGATGTGTGATGTCACAACTAGCTACCATCTCTAAGGCTGGTGAGAATGACATCAGAGGAACTGCCAAATAGCACCCCCCAAAATCAAAGGTTACATAGTATTTAACCCCTACAGTGCTGCATACTAGTAAAAGTACACTTTCTAAACACGTTTTAATTTGTGCTTCACGTGTTTTTATTCACAAAAAACCTTCTGCCTGTGTATATTATCTGTGATAGTGTGTCTCTTTTCATGGGATAGGTTAGCAAGGACGCTAATCTAATGTTGCATGCTGTTTTGCAAGCCTTTTGTTGTTAATAAAGTGCTTTTATGCTTCTCTGGCAAGTGTTGAGCACTGTGGGGCAAGGGGGAGCCACAAACACACAGCCAACTCCATCTGTGTGAGAGAGAGAGAGACTTACTGATGGAGCTTTAAAAATTACCTGCTTTTTTCAGTAATTCTGGCAGAGAGAAAGAGAAAGAATGATTTAGACAGGAGCAGATGAGAGTGAGGGAGAAACTTGTGTGAGAGAGGAGAACCACACCCATCCTCAGCTCTCCTCTCTGGAGAGCTCAAAGCTTTTCTGTATCTAACTCTGCAGACTTCCCTGCTACACTTTATTTGCAAAAAGCAGTATATAAAATTAATAGAATTCAATGATACTCAGGATTTATGATACAGTAGACTGGAAATACCTAGATAAAGTACTGTATCTGCAAAATTTCTAAAGTGTGCTAGCAGTGAACACTTGGTATCCCATAAGGCCTCCTGGGAGCTGAGGAGGATCAGATTCAAAAAGTGGGCTTAGGTGCATCACTAAAAGATAACAATCAGAAAAGTAAAAAGAGTAAGGTTGGCACACTGAGATTACAACTCCAAATAACATTTATTAATTAGCAGTGCAATGTTTCGACTGTCAGCTTTTCATCAAGCATAACCAAGTAATGCCAACATGATGTATTAATAATGCCAACATGATGTATTATCTGTTTGTTAATGCCAACATGAGGTTAGCTGGAAAACGTTCCGAAAGGTTTAAGGAAGCTTGTCCTGTTTAGGTAGAATACATAAATATATAATATTTATATGTATACATATATATATATATATATATATATATATAATATTCTTATTCCTATTCATTTCTGTGATATTAACAAACAGTGTCTGACTGTTGTAAAGTTAGTCAGTATGTCAGGGCCTTTACAGGTACTGTATAAGGCACGATTGGTTTACCAGATTCACGTCGTCCACATTGAGGTTTGTATTTCATGGTCTCTAAGACTGAATTCATTACATACTATTAAAGTATGTGAGTTTGTACACAGTCCCTATTTTGACCCGGTAAATGTGGGTTAGACTTTCCATGCTCTTATTGGCCCTCCCGGGGAAAATTAGCCTCTTAGTCACTTATTAGCGTTAAAGCCCCTTGCCTTACTTAGAGGACTAGTGAGGCCAAGAGTGGGACAGAGACTGTTGTAGTGAAAGAAGTAGAGAGAGAGATGATTTTAAGTGAGTTTTCTTGTCCTGTTGTTGTAAAGGCCACTCTTTATTGGGAAGGGGTGGTGCCCTCATATGTTTCTTTTTAACTCAAACAGAACCAGGGTTTTAAAGAGCAATGCAGAATTAAAGAAAGCTCTTAACACACACACTTATTCAGTTCTGATTTTACCTGCTTAATGTGAAAATTTGGTTATTGCGAAAACATCTTAATGAGAAGAGGTTTGTTGTTGGACACGACTGCGTATACAAACAAATAAACAGCTTTCCTGTAGAGAGTGGTACAGCCACCCTAGAATACAATAACAACCACGTAGCAACTCTCTAGCAACCAACCGAAACATCTTTTTTTAATTGCATAGCAACCACAGAGAACATGTTAGCATGGTGTTGGTGCAGGCAAGCGCTCACATATTTAAAAATATAAACATTAATTAAATGTTCTCCACGTATAAATAAAGGGTAGTCAAGTAGTCACAGTCTTGGTTATATAAAAACGTCATGTCTAAATGTAACGTAAGTGTAAATGTCTTAGAAATAACATACAGTTTTTGAATGCATACATGTGGTTGTTGTTTTGAAAACACCCAAAATTTTGTGTTCCTGTTAAAGCAAATAGACAAAAACATGAATGCTCTGTTTTTCCGACACCCATTAGCTCAGATCCACCAGTTTCAAAGCATATATTGGTAATTACCCCCTTCTCACTCACAGATACTTTCATTAATGTTGTCTTTTCCAGCTTACATACGCGCAAACACACACACACATCTCCTAACGTCTCTGGAATTACTCAGCCACAGTTTTTCTTTTTAGATGTT
Organism: Botia almorhae; assembly: GCA_036877575.1. Classification (NCBI taxonomy): domain Eukaryota; kingdom Metazoa; phylum Chordata; class Actinopteri; order Cypriniformes; family Botiidae; genus Botia; species Botia almorhae. Next base: position 10,133 of record JAZGTJ010013280.1, read on the forward strand.
TATCGCATCCTCTGTTCCCCAGAGGCAACACAGCTCCAACAAAGCACTACAAAGCAGTCCCATTTCAACAGACAGTTTATTAGTTAAATAGTCTCGTTTAACTAATAAGCAGTCTTGGTTAACCTCACTTCAAAGCCACGTGCATCAATGAAGATGGAAAATGACACTAGCTGTGCTTATTCCAACCAAATAATTTGTTGTGGCTGTGAACAGTCCCATCAGTAATCAAAATCATCACTTACTGTTTGAACTCATTTTCCCACATATTCCTCAACAGTTATTGGACCCAGACTGATAATGACCTYATTAACTTCCATTTCTATTTTTTGTCCATGCACAACACAGATGCAGCAGCTTTCAAACCCAATTTAATCGGATCAGTCAAGATCACAATTTGAGCATTACAATGTCCTTCTGATTCTGAAGTCTTTTCCTCTCTTTCGAATTTTGTCCAGCTTGACTGGTGTGTTAGACGTAGTTTCTAAGCCCTCCAAGGCTGACTAATTCGAATATCCTTCATCCACCCAACTCACCCAACTCAACTCACCCAGCCCATTTCCATTCTGGTCTTGAATATATGTCTGTTCTTTTCTCCATCCCGCTAACTAGCTGTGTCCTCCATACAGTAAAAGACATTGAGTGAGTATAATTTTCAAGAGGATCTGCATAGCATTCGGATTATTTGCTGGAAATTGTGGGTGACATCTGACTATGTTGAATGCGGAATTATTATATTTCCGAATGAGTTATGGTCTTGTTTCTCAATATATGATTCTAAGCTTGTTGATATATTTTGCAATATTGTGTTCCAGACTTTCCAAACTCCCTAAATGAAAGCACAGTTGTGTAACACTGTTACCTTTCAGAAGCAGTACATGGATTATCACTGATACTTAATAGTATACTTGGATAATACATGCCTTCTGTGATGGATTTAATCTTTCAGAATGAATTTGACATTGCATGGCTGTGTAATAACATATGACAGCTGTGATGGTTTATTCATAATTTTATAAATGGTCTCTTGTCTTTCAGAGTAAGGAGCAGCAGCTTCAGGCCTTAAACCAAAGCAACAAAGTGTTCCTCTACTGTGCCTTCCTCGATTACAGGTAGGTTTTCAAAGTAGTTCCTCTGTCCTACAAATGTTTAATTTTTAAATGACCCAAAAAAGGAAAATGCATCATTGTGTCTTTACTCAACCTCATATTGTTTCAAACCCATATAATGTTCTTTCATACATGGAACATTAAAAGGAAAAAGTGCAATTATAGTGAATTGGGACTAAAACATTTGAGCTTTAAAAGAGTGAAAAAGAGTATCTATGAGAAATTTGTATTATACTGGTTTGTAAAGAAGATCAACCAATTCAGGGAAAAGATCACAAAAGCCTCAAAAGAACAATTTGTTCATTAATTGGACAGAGCTAATTCTCTCATGAATGCGCCAAGGACAGCTAGGAACAATAAACTAATAATAAACAATAAACTAAATCTAATGTAGGTCTTTCTGGCAATTTATCATTCAAAAGAGTCCTATAGGATTCGTTAAAAGTCTGTTATTGATAAAGAATAATCTTGTGCAATACGAATCATGGAAGAAAAATCACTTAGAGCCATTGAACAAGGCCAATGTAGGATTATTTGAGAAATGTAAATCATTTAAAATAAAGCGTGTCGATTTGTAGCGAAATCCTTTCCTCTCGTCTTCTCTCTCTCTACCATTATTTTTTATGCTCACTTGCTCTTTTCCACATGTGGATACTCAATAAATTACTGTCCCATGATGGACATGAAAGATGGAGAAGTAATGAAGCTGGAGTATTTGTTCTCACATAGATGAATGAGATCTTGCTTTGGTTTTGATTTCTTTTAAATCAGATTTGACTAATAAAGCACTGTTTTTCTATTAAATGAGGGTGAGATGAATGACTATTAGATGAGGGTGTGAATGCATATGGTTTCAATATAAACTATGAATAGCTCCAGCAGATGTAATGCTTAATTAAACGTGTATGTGTGTGTTTCAGTTCCAAAGAGGGCGTGTGGTCCAGTGATGGATGTGTGAGAGCTGATGGAAACCTAACCTTCTCTATCTGCGTGTGTAACCATCTGACCAACTTCGCCATCCTCATGCAGGTGGTTCCCATGGAGGTGAGACACTCACAGTGTTACACAATCTGGTGCCATTTTTCCTCTGTGTTGCATGGATTACTGGCAGTCTTGCTTACTTTGGCAAAATATTAAGTTAATATAAATGATTCAAAAACTCTACAGCACGTTTTATGTGTGTGTTTGACACAAGCAAGTGCATAATTCTGTCTACACTGCTCAATTGGCCAGGGCTGTACAAAGCCTGGTCAGTGTTTCAACACAACATAGTCATAGTTTAGTGTAGACTGTGAGGCCTTTTTTATTTAAAAAAATAAACAGGGTTAACTAACATTTTAGGTTTTTATACAGCAAAACTCTTTTGTGAATGTGTATATTTAAAGACTAGACAATTTAAAAATAAAAAAATTATTTTCTTCTTTCAGGCGAACAGAATCAGTTATATTAATTCATATTGTGGCTTTCTTGTGATTTAAAATGGCAGTGAATTGTGCCCGAGATAGTCCACATCAATAACTTCGAATCTCATCGGTTTGCACGTCTTGTGACCGCAGTCACCAATGAGATTCAAAGCTATTGATGTGGAACCATCATGTTGGCTGTACTCATTCATGCAGATATGTTTACATTCAAATGTGCCGTATTATTTGCTTAATATGCTTAAATTATTAATCATTTACAAAATGTTTTTATTTTTGAGTGGCCTATTCCTTTACTTGTTGTCATAAACATCTTGTATGTGAGATGTACACAAACAATTGGTTTTTGAGTCATAGTTAGTTTATGGGTCATAATTAGGGCTGTGTATAGACAACAACCTCAAAATTGAAAGAACTTTGTGAAATATATGGCACAATTTAAAAATACCAGCAGCAAATATGTGCAATGGAAGAATCTGCAGCATCAGTTTTAGTCTCTCTTTATCTGTGCATTTATCTCTTTATCTGCTTCTACATTGCTCTATAGGAAATAGTATGTATGTATGACTCAAGAAATATTAATGTAAGAATCTAAAGTATTATTACAATATTGTGAGAAAAATCATTTTCTTATATGAGTGTATCAGCACAGGCCTAAATACATGGAATACATACAAACAGTCACTGGTTTGTGAATTGACTACACTGGTTACACAATATGTTTGATTATTTGTCTTTCTCCTGATGTCAGTCATCTAACATTACAGCACCATTCAGTCTTTTATACCCGCTCTTTTACTTTCTTCTTTCTTTTAACCATCTAAGGTTTAGATCTCCAAGATTTTGCTCATATATTACAAAACTAGCAGCAGACATTGATGTTAGCAGAGTTTCTGAACATTCCTTGCTTGAGCAATTAGGTCATATCCCAGCAGGCTCCTCCACTAACACTGAGGCACTGCGATGATTGCAATGCTAAACTGCATTACTTTTCTGCAGTGAGCCAGCAGCATGCAGGCCTTTAAGTTTTGATTGGCTTAGTTCTTAGACGCTCAGTAAATCAGCAGCAGAGCTTTAGTAAAGAAGACAATTTGGACGAAGTAGAGACAGTTCTCTCCGGGTGACGTGCTGTATTTTCATTCGAAACCCAGTGTTGTACGTGAATGTGTCTCGGAGGAGGCCTAAAGTCAGCGGCTGGGTGGGTTGAGCACCATGGGCCGGATTTTGGCGGACAGATGGATTGTCGTATGTCAGGAAATGCTTGTAAATAACAGCTGCCTTTAAAATGCAGTACGAGAACCACAGCTTCATGTTTTGTTAACCATTGTCCTGTTGATTTATGCAGAGAGTGCACATTTAAGCCAGGCTTAAGAACCTGTCAGCATGAAGATTCACTAAGTAGTCCCATAGTTGTCTACAAAGAAAAAACATTGTTTTAGAGAAAAGCAGATTACTGTTTCAAAGTTTGCTTTTTGTGACCAGCTTGTGCAGACCAAACTGAGACACCCAGGTGCAGCTCGGCTTTTCTGTGTTGATCGTCCGCATGTGTTTGTTGAGAAGATCTGTCTTCACGCAGTCATGTAATCATCTTCTCTCGTGCTTTGATGCTAATGCTAGTCTCCGGCGAAGCCTCAATTAGCGGCTCACCTCAATGCTTCGGGCCTGGAGGAGATTGTGCTTTCTCCACCACTGTGCAGGTCCTCGATATTCTGGGCCTGTGATAATCACAAGGCAGGAGGCAGAGTTAATGTACATTTGAACCCAGGCACGGAAATAGAATTATGGGGAAAGCATCTGCCTATGAGACCAGCATGTCGATGCAACACTGGGTACCATTGGCTGGTGGGGAATGAGAGGAAGTGTAACAATGCAGAGCTGTATGTCCTTTAAAAAGACTTTTGAGGATGTAACTGTTCTTGTGATTGTAAAGTGATTATAACATTTCCTAAATGTTTCTTCAAAAACTGTTACAGCAAAACTGTAACAAGAGTTGAGTTCTGAAAGTTCTTTTAAGAGATAACATACGTTTGACACCCCTGTGATTGTGATTAATGTCAGGATCAGGCAAAGATGTTTTTGATAAAGCGATGATGTAACTGTGTTGAAGTCATTTAATATTATGCAAACATCAATCCAAGTTCAGTTGATCATATGGGACCTTTGACTTTACAATCAGTGGTTTGTTGCTGTGGTATTCTATGTTTATCTCATGTACAATAACAGCTGGGATTTTCAAACCCTTCAAAACTGCCCAGTACTATAGCCAAATTATTGACAAGGCCAAACTATTGACATACTATTGACATATACTTTCATTAATGTTGTCTTTTCCAGCTTACATACGCGCAAACACACACACACACATCTCCTAACGTCTCTGGAATTACTCAGCTACAGTTTTTCTTTTTAGATGTTTATCGCATCCTCTGTACCCCAGAGGCAACACAGCTCCAACAAAGCACTACAAAGCA
>JAZGTJ010013281.1:0-11371 GCA_036877575.1 Botia almorhae
TTTGCAGAAAATGTAAAAATATATTTTACAATAGCAGTGTTCTTAGTGGTGTATAGAATAACCATGTTTGTGTTCTATATCTAACAAGTAAATATTTTTTTGTTTCTGTGTTTTTAGGCTGACCAGTTAACAGAGGAGCAGATTGCAGGTGAGAGTTGATGATGTAGTCTGATTGCTTTTATTTTAGTGTTTTGAAGCATGCACTAAATACAGCTGCCGCTGTTCACCCAGAGTTCAAGGAGGCGTTCTCCTTATTCGATAAAGATGGTGATGGCACCATCACAACCAAAGAGCTGGGCACAGTGATGCGGTCGCTGGGTCAGAACCCCACAGAGGCCGAGTTGCAGGACATGATCAATGAGGTGGACGCTGATGGTGAGTGTATTTGAATACACTTACTTACAGTTGACTTACAGTTGTTTCCACATTAAACTATGATAGGAAAAAGTATTTTAACATAGGAAGACCCTTAACTTGATTAGAGGTTGGAAAAAAGTAGTGGTTACAGTTTGTCGCAAGCTGTCATTGGAAACACATCCATCATCATCCATCACTTATTGCTGTGACAAAACAGAATCCATTGGAGGTCCATTGATGGTCCGTTTGCTCAGCACTCAGTAAGGAGTGACACCAGAAAACACCATTATCAGCCTTTTATTATGAACCTGTAGGACACCCACTCACCACAAATCGAGATGATGTGGGATTGGGAAACTGTTGGACTTGGGATGGAGCCTTTCTCTTCCCTGCTGATGTGATCTCCTTTACCTGCCATGCTAATGACGAGGCTCATCGTAGTGGTCTTTATTGAATGCAGGTTTTAGTGGTTGAAGCTCTGTGTATGTATCTCCTGGTGTGTGTTTTATTATTTACATCACAGCTCCAGCCCCGAAGCCCATGACCCGTAACTCATTGTCCCTTTCAGACTAGCTAATTATAGACCAGTGGATCCACACATTCATTCAGTGATGCAGTCTGGTCTTTATTACTGCTCTTTGACCTGTTGTTTCAGATCTTTGTAGACATTAAACTCTTTTATGGTCAGCTGCGGCCAGCTGCAGGGATCTAGTGGAGTCATCTCATATCACTGTCCCCTCTCTGCTTTCATTATTCATCACAGTCCCTGAAGTAATATCATCCCCTGGTAATCTAGAGTGAGTCACATGATTTATCTAGAGTGAGTCACATGATTTTTGTACTATCATCCCCTGGTAATCTAGAGTGAGTCACATGATTTTGATCTCCCTCAGTGTATCCCCACTTTCTGGTAAACTTACCTCTTTGATGTCTTTTTGGTAAGCTGTGAGTGACTACTGTAGTTCCAGGGCACCACTGCGGTTCACATTACAGATTACAGATTACATATTACAGATACATGTACAGCTTCATAAGCTACTAAACACAGGTTGGCATCAAAAAACTTTACTTGCACATTCACTATCCTTCAAGTGAAGGGTCACCTCCAATGCTGTTTAAGGACAGAGCATTATGAACATATTATTACTCTTGTCCTTAATAAAAGTAACACATAGCTGTATACACTATATGGACAAAAGAATTGGGATGCCTGACCATTACACCAACAGGGACTTTAATGACAGTACATTACAGCTTCCACTTCTCTTGAAAGGCTTTCCACATGATTTTGGATCGTTTCTGTGGGAATTTATGTCCATTCTGTAGCACATTGTCAGGCATGGGTGTTGGGAAGGCCTGGCTCGCAATCTCTGTGCCAGTTCATCCAAAAGTGTTTGATGAGGTTAAGGTCAGGGTTCTATGCAGGCCAGTCAAGTTCTTCCACACCTCATGGGAGCATGTTTTTATGGACCTTGCTTTTTGCCTTTTATGCTGAAATAGAAAAGGGCCTTTCCCAAACTGTTTCCACAAATTCTGAGATATAGCGTAATGACTTGGTATTCTCAAAAATTAAGATTGCCCTTCACTTGAAGTAAGGGGCCTAGCCCAAACCCTAAATCAACAGCCCCATACCATTATTCCTTCCCTACCAAACTTCACAGTTGGCACAATGCAGTCAGGCAGGTAATGTTTCCCTGGTATCCGCCAGACCCAGACTCACCCATCTGACTGCCAAACAGAGAAGCTTGATTCTTACGCATGATTATTTTGCTTGCAAATTTTAAGCACCATGTGCCATAGCAGTCATTGACCCTGCTCAGTGACTTTATTTGGTCTTGAGTTGATGTTACTGAGCTCATCAGAATGACCCATTTTGTTTTACACGTTTGTGAATGGAGACCGCATGACAGGGTGCTTGATTTTATATACCTGTGGCAATGGGTCTGATTGAAACACATGAATTCAATATTTAAGTGATGTGTCCCAAAACCCTTGTCCAGCTCTATAACCTCTTGTTTTCCATTTTCTAAGGCAATGGAACCATAGACTTCCCAGAGTTCCTGACAATGATGGCCAGGAAAATGAAGGACACAGACAGCGAGGAGGAGATTCGTGAGGCCTTTCGGGTATTTGACAAGGTGAGTTTAAGCTGTAACTCCTTTATTTTAGTCTATAACAGACGGAATTGACCCAGCTGTCAAAGTAATGTCAGTGAGAGTAGATTGTTTTCCTACCCTATTTGTGGCTCATATTCCCTCATTCTTACCAGGATGGGAACGGCTACATCAGTGCAGCAGAGTTGCGTCATGTCATGACAAACCTTGGTGAGAAGCTGACAGATGAAGAGGTGGATGAGATGATCAGAGAAGCTGACATAGATGGCGATGGGCAGGTGAACTACGAAGGTAAGATTTGACGCCACGAGTTGCTTACCTCTTAAGTTGCTTACCATGGTTAAGGAACCTTAAGTTGCATTCTCACTAACATTGTTTTATATTCTTTATATGTTTATATTATTAATTTAGTATTTTAGTAATTTTTGTATTGTTTTCATATAACTATATACATTTTTTATGACTGTTGTACACAAATTTTAGAAATGCACAATATAGAAAACAGTATGTTTTACTTATATTATCTGCAAAAAGGCGCATTTACCCATAATCATACAACGCACATGTGAAAGTTACAGTGTATTTTGCTGAAAGCTGAGCCTTTTGATTAGGACCATATGAATGCTATTCCGAAATGGGACACTAATTACTGCCTTTAGCTCTTGATTAAAAATTTAATAAACCATTCAACAATTTAGCAGCTGGCTGCACTTCCTGGCATTTGTCCAAAAGCAACCACCTAATCTAATTTCCTCTCCATTTCTCCTCTCAGAATTTGTACAGATGATGACTGCAAAGTGAAGCCTCCTCCTGCCGTGCCCTGTTAAAAGGGAAAAAAAACAGTCAAATGTTTTACTTACCTCTTTTGCGAAAAATGTTTATTTATTCATAATGTTTCTGTTTAAAAATAATTGAATGTTAAAGTATCCTTCTGTCCACACAGAAAATTATGGAAAAAGTCAAAAATATTTGCATGAATGGTTAGTGATCCTATCCCCAAAGATCAGTCTAGCATCATTTATTCAAGAGAAAATTAACCTTTAACTACCTTCAAACTTCAAACTCTTCAAAGAGAAACAGCATTTGGTGAACTCTTTAAGTTCCATATGCTCTTGAAAATGTTTGGGTTGGCCATACTCCTTTTGTTCCTGTTTTTCTGTTCTTCATGCATGCAGCTTGAGCCCGGAGCTCATTCTCCAGCCAATCAGAGCGTGCTGAGTCCACTGAAGTGTTGTATTGTGGGGTTTTGTAATTAAGAGGAATCATAAATAAGAGGAACCATAAGTAAAGAGAAAGCTTGTGAATTCAAGTTTCAAATGGAACTGGACTTTAATGTATTGTGGGGGATAAAAGCTAAAAATCAAAAACGAAAAAAAAATAAAACAACAAAGTCAAAAATGTTTGGCATGATTTATTGTTTTAGATTTATATTATATGTTGGTTGTTTATTTTGCTTTATTGACTTTTTTCCTGGATGGACGTCTGCTCCATGGTGTGCTGCACCATGATGGAGATGATGGAGGAATGTTCCAGATGGTTTGAGGAGTGTGGCTGAGCCTTCACTTTCCTCACCTGTTTCTTTACTTCTGATTGGTGAATTGTCCCCTGCATTGCATCTGCTGCGGGATTCTGCACTCCATACTTCAGTTTGCATTCATTCCAAGTTGTACATGCTACTGTTTTAATATTTTCTTCAAATAAAGTGACCATGTACTTTATCACTTCTGTTCTGCATTTGTCTTGTTCCTAACTTTTTCTAACTTTATTGTGAATGTACTTGTTACAGAATCCATGAAATCAAAATGTTTTGTGGCTTGTTGATGTTTCTCATTTAATTGCCTTTAAATGAGTACAGTCTTTCTCATCCAGAAAAATTAAAACATTGATGACTCATCTTGTATTATGTAGATTTTTGTCCAATCAAATGCTCTTAAGAATAAGAATATCCCTCCCCAATACCAACTGCAACTATCAGTTGGAGTAATTCCAACTGCAACTCTCAGTTGGAGTAATTCACTGTTTCAGCCATTTATCTGTTAGAGCTCCAGCAGGATGAATGACAGAGCACTAGACCACATGTCTAGTTAAATTAGAGCTCCCTATTGAAACAAAGCCATCGAACATTAAACGACCAATCATTCTGTGTCTCCCAAGTTTGTCTTTTCATCAGGGGTCATTTTACACCTGAATTCTCTAATGCATAATGTAAAATGCTACTTAACAAAGCAATTCACTTTGAGGAATGACCTGCATAATGCAGTGCTCCTAACCTAACTTTTGCCCACCCAAGGCTGGACTCCCAGGCAAGACGGAGGAGGGTCTCACTCACCAAACCCACACATTTTGACATCTGAGCTGGGTTAAATTAACCATATCAATATTTAACGTGAAAACGAACCAGCATGTTGCGACGTTAGTAAGAGGACAGGAGAATTTACCAGCCTCCCCTGCTCTTACTCTCAACACTAAAAGCCTATCATATAACACAAAACATAATGCAGATACCAGCTCATGTTTAGGACAGTTGTGACATAGGGAGTAATGTGCTGTTTTACATTATAATTTTGCCTCATTGCCATTTCTTTTTATTTTTTATATGTCTAATTCAAAAACTAATAAAAAAGCTAAATCTAAAAGGCATTAAAACGTGTAAGATTTTTATAGAAATAGTACAAAACATCATTTACTTATCTTATTATCTTATTATTTACTTATTTATTTATCATCTTGTCATACCTAAACTAAAGTATATGGCTTTCTTTACTACATAAAACACAAAAAGAGATGTGTAAAGCTGCAACTTTCAATCTTTCAAAAGTTTCAAACTTTTGCCTCTATCGTCGTCTCTGTTCGAAACATATTTTTTCTACTGTGGACAAGTTTACTTTCCACACTGCTGTAATAACAAGCTACAAACGTGGCACCATTCCAGCACCCACACACAATTTAGTATTTAAATCGTCTTCTTCTTGTCACAGACGTGACGTAACCACAAATTAAAATGACAGTTCCAGGGAAATTGGACCAAACTCATTATTACATTTATTATTGTGAATCAGCATACGGTAAGGAGACCCTTTTTAATGTACTTGCTCAGTAACTGATTTTTGTTTATTTTTAACCAAAAAAGTTACAGATTGCAGCGTTAAATTAATGTTTGTGTGGCTTTTTGCCATGCAACGAAGCTATACAGAACCATGGTCTGTAATCTATGCACCGTAATCTATGGTTAACTACAGACAGTGACATTCTATATTCTAAGTCATCTAAGGCTATATAATCATTTTGTCTGAGAAACAGATCAAAACTAAGTGGTTGTCCATTAAAAATCTTTATCTCCAGATGTGGTTTTCAGATATTATTCTCGCTTGCACACAATCAAATTTGGTGCATCACAATTGGTTAGAAGAGAAACAGGAACCAATGGCATTAAGTATCACTGATGTCAAACCTGAAGCGACAATGATTGAGTGTACACAGACACATGCATTCTACAGAATATGGTCATATAAGTTTGGAACAACATCAAGGTGAGTGAATGTTTTCATTTATGGGTGAATTATTCCTACAAGAAATTCAATATATACCCCCAGAAAACATCAGCAGACAGGAAAGACAGTATCCACACTAAACTATCTGTATACTTTTATCTATACACTATGTGCCACCAAGCACATGCCAAGCAAAAACAAGAAGGCAAACTAGACCTAGCTGATTGCAACAAACCCCTTCAGTTAGGAAAACCCTAAGTGGCAATATTATAACTAAAGGGTTTTCTGAGCTTAAGGGTTTGTTTCAGCTGCGCACTGGATATGTGCCATAGTTTGCTTAGAATTCAAATAAAATTAACTATATATAAGTTGCTTCAAAGCATGTTTACAGAAAATTCCTTGCAGTCCCCAGTGAGCAAGGAAGAGTTTACACTGAAGAGAAAAAGCCCTCTAAGATGTGCTAGATGACAAAAAACCTCAGAAGAAACCAAAACTCAGATCAGGTTTAGGATGACAATTATGGTAAATGCAATTATAACATGATCTGCTAATGGTTTGTGCTAACCAATAACTCTAAGTAACCTCAGAAAAGCAGGATGTGTGCTAAGGCAATGGATAGCATATTTCCTTACTACTCTATGAAGTACTGTCAAACACTGTATGAGTTTTGTGTACAATATGCAAATTATCTGTATGCATGAACACCCATCTGACCATTTGGCACACTGAAGGGTGCAAGAAATACTGTATCCACTATTGCAATAGACTTAACCTTTTATTTCCAGTGTGATTAGTCATATCAGCTGCAAGTAAAACAAAACTTAGTAGTAAGTATTAAGTGGTACACATACTGTAGATCCTTCGTTTACATTTTACTGGAACTGGAAGTTTCCATAACACAATTTATAACACAACTTATTTTCTATTATGACAATATTAGGGTTATTCGTTCCCAAACGCTGCTGATCTTGTGTGTTTGATTATGCATGATATATACGATGGTAATTGTGTACATATGCAATTATGTACATTTAAAGCATTCGTTTTGAGTCAGATTGCTTCTGGACAGGCAGCAGTAAAAAGGGTCAGGCGGACATTTTAGAAAAGAAACCTGTAAACACAATGAGACACATCAGTACAAGAGTTACAAAGCCTAAAGGCTGTTTTTACATAAGACTGCTGACTGCAGTATGTGTTGTGTCTGGAAGCATGTCTGTGTGTACATTTGCATACAGTATGGAAAAGTGCAACATGAAAACACACAAGCACACAGCCCTGTAACACATTATCTTCCAGACAGATTTTGTAATAGATTGCATCGTTAAAGTTTCATCAGCCCAGCAAGTGCTTCCTTTATTTTGGCCTCAGGCAACAATTAATTTGTTGAATGAACCAACACACAGCTGGTAAACAATTATTTACTTACCTAGCACTCATTTACCTGCCTATCAGCAGGGAGCACTGGACAAACTTTTGGGCACCTAATTAATACTCATGAGCAGATAATGTTTATATTGTGATCATTTCTACACCCCAAATCCTGCCCATATTACCTGTTTCAGTAGGAAATACAATACAGGAGATGCATTCTTTTGGAAATAAAAATCTACTTAACTCAGAAAGGTGCATGTGCCCTCTCATTTTAAAGGGGCATGACACTACTGTGTGTGTGTGGGTGTGTGTGTGTATGTGTGTGCAAGATGACTGCTGTAGCTCTGTGACCTACATTACTTAAAAACAGCATTGAAGCAGATGCGGCAAATTACAGAAGCGGTGAAAAACATCCCTCACACGCCTCAGTACGGATGTTTTGTGCATAACTAATGCATTTATCACAGCGTGAAAAGAAAAAAGAGGTTTTGCTGTAGACGGTAGAAAAAAATAAATTGGGATATCCCAGATTTGCTTTGCTGCATTAATCCTCTGCAGCACTTCTGTATATCTGTGTATGTGTGTGTGTCAGGCTTGGCCTGACCAATTGTCCCCACAGGGACAGTAAAAACTAGAGTCACCTAGAGTATACGGGGACCAGCCAATGGAACCCATGAGAATGATTACCATCTTACTGAAAACACACAAAAAGATTTGTTAGGTTTAGGGGACAGAAAATATAATTAATTTAGTAAAAAAATAAAACAAATCAAAATAGAATAAAAAATAGAAAAAATATGAAAAAAACAATGTGTATGCGCTGGACCTCTGTTTACTGCAAAAGAACATCCCTTACTATCATTGATGACACAGAGCATAAGTTTAGAAAAGCATTTTCAGAAAATCTGCAGATGGGGGGTTGGGCAACTGTTTGCTCAACAGGGCAAATAACGAAAGGATGAGTGCATTGCAGACAGGAGGAGGGTGTAATGGTTTGCAGATGGTTCCTGGGCTTTTCCACAACAACAGGAACCCTCAGGGCCACATCTTGCTTTTGCTGAAACACACTGTATTTATTTCTATCTTTGTTCCTCTGACACAGTTTGCAATACAGCAAATTAACAGCATACAGTGTCTCTAAATCTGCCACTGTTCTCTCCAGATTCGCATAGCAGTTTAAGGAGTTTCTGCAACAAGCCTGAAGGGTTCCCATCCACTCCTCAATCTAATGCAAGTGTTCTGCTGGGGTTTCTTTAATTTTCAATGAGGGAGTGATGCGATTCATATTTGATTCTAAATACTGTCACTACTGAGGCAAGCAACAAAGGAATGTTTTTTGGTCTTTTACACCACATGGTTCCACAAATGGCCCCATGAATCTGGTGGGTCTCTGGGGCCTGGGCTGACCACTGAATATTCATCACCAGCTGCAATTTTAAGCTTAAAATATAAGGTGGCTAAGACCCTGAGGTTAATAAGGTTTAAAGCTGTTTAACGAAATTGACATGAGTTTACAGAACATTTCAGGTTACGTATGTAACCCGGCTCCCCGAGACAGGGATTGAAATGCTGCATCGTGGCTTTGATGCTAAGGGGCATGCACTTCAAGCAATTACGCCTACTTATAGGCAGGTCAAGGTCATGTGACATAATGTTGTGCGCCATGTAATCCATGTAAGGAAGACCATGCAAGCCTTACTGAGGTGTGCCAACAAAACACAGCTTTTCCTCAGTGCCACACTGAGGAAAGACCTGCACCAGATGCTGTGAAACACTGGCGCAGAACACACTTCAGAACATACTTTTTCCTAGCAGAAGAAGCTCTGTAATTTAGAATCATTTTTACAGCCTCAGTTGGGAGACTGGCATCTAGGAGCTGCCAGTGCTACCAAAAGTAGACAAACTCAGTCCTGAGAAACCCTCACTAGGACTCCTGGGAGCAAGGCTATTGAGGAAAAGCATACAGACACAGCCTTGGCCAACAGAGCTGGCCAACAGCCAACACTTAAATGTATAATTGCACAGTAATAAAGACATCTTAAAGTGAAATCTAAGTTATGCTTGAATATGACTGCGTGTAGTGGAACAACTAATTTATGTAATTTATATTATTTAATCTATTCTAAAAAGCCATCCGAAATTCCTGAGGGAACCCATGACGAATTACCCTCCAGGTTTACTTACAAATTGATTTCATAATTAAACAGCACTACAGAGACAGTAAAATACAGTACATTACAATTGCATGCACAGTAATGACCCTGCAATGGACACACTGTGTTTTTATTATATTCCAGTGTGGAAACAATGAGGGCACACAAGCTTTGAAAGTCAAATAATTCTGTGTGGCAAAGGCAAATGTAATGACTTGATGACTTAATTTCCACGTGAAACAGAGGGAACTGAGACTAAGTGAGGAATGTTTTGTGGAATACCTTTATCTTAAAATTGCAATCATTTATTGCTCCAAGTGGCAACTTATAAGTAATACTCAGACAAGCAAATAATAACTGCCCAATATGTGATGTATTTAGAGGATGACTTTGTTTATTTGTAAAGGATTTGTGAACTCTGAGCTAAAGCAATTAACAATTTATTTTGTTACTCATCACAATGTCTGAAAACAAACATATAAACTATTTTAATACTTCTCTGATATTTAACTACTTACTTCTGCCCTTGTGCATAAAATACAGTGTATGAAATACAGATATAAAAAAACAGAACAAGAGACTGTGCCTACAGAATATATCAGCTATGTTAGGGGCATGGGTTACAAGTAACTCATTACCTAATCATTTTACTTTTACAAATATCCCTGTGCTATTAGTTTATTTACTGGTACATACAAACAATAAACTTCCTCATGTTGAGTAAAATATGGTTAATAAATTTAAGGTAAGAAGGCATTTATAGGGCATGTTTAAGTATGTGTGAGCATGATGGGTATAACTTTCAGGGATCCAGCCAATCATGAAAAGATATGGATTGCACTGGTAATCACCTGCACATGCTCCCTGTCTGACGGATATCATTCGGTATTAACTAGCTGTGCATTTGCTCTTCTTTTGAACTCACAGATTATGTAACATTGTTAGGTCTTTTTCTTCTTATATCCAGTAGAATCTTAGTCAAAAGCAAATGGATTTGATTAATCCAAGATTTGTTCTATTTGACTAAAACTTTAAACAAATATTTTATGACCTTATGTCTTCATAGGAAACTATTTACTTGTCATCACTTTTAAAAGCATCATAGCTGCTGTGTAAATTCTTTAATACACAAATGCAACGTGATATTGCATTGACGAGTCTGTTGTAATCCTAATTACTTGTTCTGAAAACAAGCATATTTGACTTTTAGACAAAACCTCTGTTCTCAAAAGTAACATGCTCTCAGGCTTATAAATAAAAGAAGCCACAAGAACTTAACATAACAGTGGGACAAATAACCAAGAAAAAACCTAAGGTAGCAGACTGAAATATACACCCTCCCAGAGCACTGCCGAATTCAACCAGTATTCTATGTAACTGAAGCCTCACCACTCATCTGTAACTCAAAAGACTTGCATTCACTTTCTGTAGAGCAAGTAG
Source organism: Botia almorhae (assembly GCA_036877575.1). NCBI lineage: Eukaryota > Metazoa > Chordata > Actinopteri > Cypriniformes > Botiidae > Botia > Botia almorhae. Next base: position 10,927 of record JAZGTJ010013281.1, read on the forward strand.
ACTGTTCTGTTGAAAGTAGACAATTCAACTATATGCTCTTAAACATCATGTGTCTTCCTGTAAGGCTAAAATACCCTAAAAATGGAATCCATAAGCATTGCTCCATTCACAACAGTTTTACTCTTTCTAAGCATTTCCTATTCAAAAGAGGCACGTAGAGATCTTACTCTATTCAGCTGCAGTGTTGAGTAAACACAAAGCTCAGATCCAGCCTGTCTTTAACAACAGTTGTTTAAGGGCTTCTTCTTGCCCTGTAGGCCAGGCAACATTCAATCAAGTAGGTGAATAAAGAGAGAGCCAGGGATGGTGTTTCTTTATTTCTCTCTTTCTTTTTTCTGTCAAGGTTATGTAAGAGTCTGGAGCACATGCTGAGATATGTGGACGCTGCCAGAGGCTATGGTAGGCTGTATGGGGTGGGGTGGACGCTGGAACAGCCAATACTGTA
>JAZGTJ010013282.1:0-15125 GCA_036877575.1 Botia almorhae
ATAACTTGGTTTTCTGATCAGATGTGTTGAGGAGCTTGCAGTTCATATGATGCAGTTCATATGATGCAGTTCATATGATGCAGTTCATATGATGCAGTTCATATGATGCAGTTCATATGATATGATGCAGTTCATATAATGCAGTTCATATGATGCAGTTCATATGATGCAGTTCATATGATATGATGCAGTTCATATGATGGTTGATATTGCTTGTTGTTCATTTGTTCACACTGCATTGTGGGGTACAGTATCTCACACAGTCTAGCTGAAGAAACGGTCACGCCAGCAGACTCGTTGTTTCATTGGTTCTCACATTAAGATCTCTTCATGGTAAATGAGAAGCTGTCCAACGTCTGCTGCTTTAATTGAAGTTCGGAGCTTTTAATAATGAATGAACAAGCTGAAGTCAATTGTGCTGGTTCATTTGTCAGTGTATTGATCACACTCTGGTGTGGGTGTATGTGTGCGTCTCACAGACAAACGGGCTCAGTGTGTTCACAGGGTGAGGAATTTCATCATGTCTTCTCCAGGGAGAGATTGCTCCAGGCCTGGGCTTCAGAGCAGGCTGGGGAGGCTGGCTGGATGTTCTCCGCAGAGATCTGGGCTTTAACTCCACGTCTCTTTTTAATAAAGCTCAGTGAGGAACTGTCCAGTCAGCAGTGCTGTTTAGGTAAAACAGAGATAACTGCATTTCTGCCCGCCTACACCTCACCAGTGTTCATTTTGTTTCCCTTCAGTGTAGGTGTTGAGTGGTGTTGAGCTATTGCTGTTGCTTTATTTGTCTTCCTTTTTCAAAATCGATCTAATTAAATTGTGGTTGTGTTGTATTGCTCGCAGTTCTGGCTAGTGATTTAAACAAAACCTACATTTACTCAGGTGTCTAATTTGTACATTTCTAAAAGCCGTGCAGCTTCTAGCACTGGAGCGACTAGCAGTTTCCCAGCACCATAGCAACGCCCTGGCAACCAGCCACAACACAGTAGTGGCAAGTTTTGCATGGGCAAGCATGGTTTACATTTCTTTGGAAAAATGTAACTGTTCGCCCGGCAAACAGGGAACATTCTCAGAATGCTGGCTAATGTTCTGTGAAAGTTCTCTCAAAGTTATCAAAAACATTATAGATCAAGAACGCCATTAAGTTGTTAGTGGAATATTTTAAAAATGTTGCAAAATGTAAACATTTTGAATAGCAATCTCATAACCAAACAATATTGTTGATACAACGTTTAAAAAAACTGGATGTTTTAAATGTTTCTAGAACTTTCAAAATGACATTTTTAACATGTTTGTTACTTAACGATACATTAGGGAAACGTTCTTACAACCTGAAACGGTTAGCTGGCTGGTGTGCTGCAGAGTTCAGGCTGCATCCCGGATGTGGTTCAGATGACAGAGTTTCAAGTCATGCTGTTTGTGAGCTCCTGCAGAAAGCTTGTGCAGTCAGAATAGTAATTTACCCTGTTTAGAGAACATGTAGAGTGGAAATGATATGGAAATTCTTTCTTTTAATAATCATCTGCTATTCATGAGACGCTGTTTCTGCCGTCCTCCGGCTACTGAAGTAAAGCTCCACAGAAAGCAGGTCGGGATTAGAGGCTCTTAGATTGAGTCTGTGTATTATCTGGCATCAGGAAAGCAATTTCAAGAAACTCTCTCCATTAATATCATTCACTGAAGCGCAGATGGAAGTTTATTATAAGAATTCTTAAAGGGGCCGATATCTGCGGTCTGGAGATTAAGACAAAGACTCTGATCCTCTTAAACTCTTTGATTCCTTATCAGCATCTTTCCACTGATGATGCGTCTGACTCCAGCACAGATGATTGACAGCTATCAGACGCATCACCAGGAGGCCGAGAGGAGAATCTGATGTACAAATTATATTTGTTATTCAAGCTGAATCTGGGTTCTGAGAGGGTTAACATTTTAAGAAGATTGTCCTCTTTTTACAGTAATACAACCTCCCATTTACATATATTTATGTATTATGCATGTATTTTTGTAGTTAAAAGGCGCATTGCTGTGGAGTTACAATCATTACAGTAATTTGTAACACACAAATCTAGGGGAAAATCTGCTAAATTGTCCATGTCGAAATGCAAAAAGTTAATGACTGTTTTTTACTTTTACAAAGTTGTTTTTTGTGATTTTGCAGTGAAACGTGACCCAGCTGTGTTTTCATGAGCTTCATCTTTAAAACCGCTCGTCGAATGTCAGATCTTTGAGACGTGACTGATTCATCGCCTGTTTATATTTGAAGGAACCGCGTGACGTTTAATTGTTTGCTTGAAGGAAGATCAACAGCATTTCTGTGAGATTCAGATTTGATATGATATCTGAATTTCAGATGCTATATATCATGATGTCTGTAATCTCCAGCGACAGCTCATTAAATATGGAAGATCTGTCTGCAAAAAAACAGAAAACGGGGAGGAAAGTGTTTATAGGAAGCAGAGATAAACTGGGTTGTTTTTGGTCTCAGGAACAGAGCCTTAGGAGGTGATTATGAGTGCGAAGGTGTGTGTGTGCGTGTGTTTGGTATCGCTGGTAATGCGGCTTGCCAGCTGGATCTTCACTGAATCTTAGAGAAACGCTGCAGCTACCAGCCTGATCCTCCATGATAACGAGACAGTCTGACAGCCTGCCTGGACAGAAGCTCCATTGCCCCTGGGGCATATATGAGAGAGAGAGGGGTAAAAGCAGTGTGAAGCAGGGGTAAAGGTTACCCCTGGGCTGGTGCAGGTCGTCTCCTGAGGTGCTGCATCTTTATGACAATGACAGATCAGAGGAGACAAGCAGCTCATGGAGGGTCCAAACACCTCCGGCCGGCACTCACTGCCATTTAACAGCTGACATTTCTATCAGCGCCCGGTTCTGTCCATCGTGCGCTCCTGACGCCTGTCCACCCCTGAACAACATGTGCTTGAATGCTGCCTGCGATCATACACACACAAACAGGGTCCAAAATTAACACCTGCTAAATGTGAGAAAATTGCCTTTGGTTAGCCAGTAACTCCAAAATAATCTGGGGAATTTTGGAAATACTCCAAGTTGGATTATTATGGGAATTTATGTAAATTAGTTGGAAATTCTGAGTAATTGTTACAAAGTGTATCATATACAAACATAAATTTAAACAATTGCTTCTTTGACTTTATGACTTGCCTTCATTCGTGTGCCATAATTTCCATATATTCCCATAAATACTCACTAAATTTGAAAAATTCCCAGAATTTTGCAAACCTACTTGAAATTTAAGACTATCGCATGTATGATGCAAAAATACTACAAAAATACAGAGAAATCAAGCTCAATCATTCCATAGTTTGTCACAGAGGCGAAATATCTTTTTTACAAAAATAATACAGAACACAGTTTCATGGCCAGTATGAAAAATTAATAGCAGTAAATGTTGTGTGTTCAGCTGCTGTTGACAGGTGTGTTTGAAAAGTTAAGACACAGCAGAAGCTCCTTATTTCTGCTCTAATAATCGGCATATAGAATAAACACGAGAGAACAGCGGCAAACTCATGAAATATTCACGCGCGTGTTGTAAGTTGTTTTGCAGATTTGTCCTCATGAAATATGTACCGTCTCAAACTGAATTGGGTTCTTCTGCGCTCATGAGCGTCTCTGTTGGGCATGTCAACACAATGATCTGATGTTTGTGTTTCTCTGATGGTGGATGTTACAGCACTCAGTCGAGCGTAACATGAGCGACCTGTGCTGTCGTCTTGCGTGTTGCTTCAGAAGAAACGGAGAAGATCTGCTGGACAGTTTCTCAGTCCGGCCTCTCGCTGAATGTGGAGCATGTGACATTCAGAGACTGCGGGCGGTCTGCGCTTCCTGTCACCTCCTCCAGACAAACACTAGCCAAATGTCAAGCGGCCCTCTGAGATCCCCTCGGTCTACAACAGCATCCCTCGTTCCTACAGAGGCGTGGAAACGGCCGCACGTCACCAGCCTTTGGTCTTCTGTTTTTTAAATCTTCTAGTCCTTGTCTCCAGAGCATGTGTCAAACGCCGGTCTGTTGACTGAGAGGAAGAGTTTTCTAGCTCACAATTTAAGGTCGTAAGAACATTTCCCAAACATTTCCTTTAAGTAACAAAAATGTTTTCTGAATGTTCTAGGAACAGTCAGAATATCCAGTTTATTAGACGGTGTACTACTGTTCTTCAAACATTTCCTAATGTTGCTTTTCGGTTTATCAGTTTTTAAAATATTTCCCTAACAATGCATTTCATTTTCAATATATTCATGTTACTGCAAGAATGTTTTTGGAAAACATTGAGAGAACTTTTACAGAATGTCAACCAACGTTTTGAGAACATTCCCTGTTGGGTTATCTAGAGCATTGAAGATGGGATCTTTTGCCTTCGGGTACTTAGAAGATCCTCGCAACCGCATAGCAATGCCCAGCAGAGTTTTGCATGGGCGAGCACCCCTCATATTTTCTTCAGATAATAATGCGTTTTCATTTAGTTATTGTCAGATGGCCAGACATCAGCTGCCGTGATGTCATAACGAATGCAGTGGCCCTGAGCCGCATGCCACGCCTCTTAATTATTCATACCAGCCCGCAGGCCATAAATCAGCCAAGCAAGAGCCAACAAAATTAGCTTCCAATTAGTGTTTGTTTGTGGTGATTATATTCCCCCTTAACTAATACCAGAGGGGAAAGAGATGGTCTGACTGATCTCACCGAGTCTCCTTTACCCTTGAACACAGAGGGATCAGAGGGAAGCACTTTAAAAGAGTGTCAGATGAAAGCGTTATGTATCAGAAGAGTTACACGCACGCATCAGAGTCTGGTTAGATGATTGTGTAAAATCAGGCAGTGGGCAGGAGACTCTGTTTTTAAACACGGTCAGGGTTTATTCAACTGACCCGCAGTACTCAGGGTTCTTAAAGCATCACTGTTACTACTGCTGTGACCCAGCTAACAGGGAACGTTCCCATAACAATGGCTAACGTTCTCGAAAAGGTCTCTCAATGTTATCAAAAGCATTCTTGCAGTAATGTTAGTATTCCAGAATTTAATCAATAATTAGAATAACGTTCTTATAACCAAGCAATAATGTTAATACAATATCTAAAAAGCTGAACGTAAAATTGTTAGCTAGGGAGTTAGTATGATCTTTAATCCCGAGTACTTGACCTCATTAAAGGTGATGCTTGTAGGTCAGCTGGTTTGACATCTTTCTAAATTAATAACAGATGATAACATAAAACTATATATTAATATACATTTAAAACAATAAATCATCTTTAATAATATGCAAATTGGATATTAAGTTTGCATTTAAGGAACGCAAACATGAGATTTAGGAGAGCAAACAGAAGCAGAAAATTGCACACACACGCGCACACACACACAAATTGTGTTTTTGTACATTCATGGCTCTGGTCTTGACTGGAGAGAATTCATCAGGGAGGAGTTTTGGCTGTGTTTCCTGAACTTTACTCACAATCAACATTCTGTTTATAGAAATGAATGTGAGGGGTGAATGTAAAGCATCATACTCAGCTGTGTAACATGAGCCCGTCTGTTCTGTGTTCAGAGAAACACAGAGCCAATAAAGTCACACATACTGTATGTTCTCATCCACAACCCGTCAGCTGCCTGTCCAGCCAATGAGTTAAAATAGATTTTATACAACTATAAATATTTTTTTCCCTCCAAGTATCTCGTTCAGGTTACTTTAATAATTAAAACGTGTTACGTTTAACTGAACCGTTTGGGCAAATTAAGTTTATTTATTTAAATGGCACTTTTCACAGTTTAACTTTCACATTGTTGCTAAGCAGCCTCACAGGAAACCAATTTTAAAATGACTAGTTTAGAACGAATTGAAAATAGTATAGAAATAAAGAAAAAAAAGTGTTCACATAATGTACATTTAGCATTGCTGACTTTAAAAATAATGTCATATGTTTGTAATTGGATTGTTGTATTAATAGCGCTATCAGACTGTTGTATGCGTGACTTACTGTGTGATTGAGAATATTCAAATACAAACCGGAATATTCAAAATGAGAGAGTCACATCATCACACTCTTTAAATAAGGGTTATTAAAATGTGCTTTACACGATTCTATAGAAGAACCAGTTTTGGTTCCCCAAACAACCATTCAGTCAAAGGTTCCTAAAAAAGCATTTCTTGCCTAAAAACCTACAAAGAACCTTTTGTGATACTGAAAGGTTCTACAGATATTAAAGGTTCTTTTTTGGAACCATACAGCCAAAAGTGGCTCTTCTATGGTATTATGAAGCACTTTTTTTTAAAAATCAATCAGAATGCGCGTAAACTCAGTTTTGTATCTGTTTCACTTTTCTCGAGGGTTTCTTACTGGAAAAGCACAGCTCATATTCTCTTTGATTCCTGTCTTTTCTCTCGCTGAGTACCTGCTGACGGTCCGTCCATGCCGGTTTCTCACCAGCAGACGCGTGTGAAACGTGTCCTCTGGGGATGTGAGTCATGTGACCCAAACGTCTCTCCTCTGGCTCACTGTCACTTCACATCAGTTCCAGCGGTGGTGTGGCGCAGGTCTGGGCGAGCGAGCCGTCGCCGTGTCACTCTTCATCTCTCGTCGCCAGCGACGCTGTCCAAACGACGGCTAATTACAAGAGCCCGTGAACGCTGGCCATCCCCCTGAAATAATGTGATTATTCAGTGCTGCTGCTGTTTGTGGTCATTAGTTTCTGGAGCTTGAACATTTCCAGCTCACTGAATGTGTTCTGGTGCCAAACCTGAAGAGAACTGTAATTAAAACAGAGACACGGTACGCCGACGAGAATCATGTTCTCAATCTGTATCTTTGATTGGTGTCAGGTTTGTTTATATAGTGCCGTTGTAGTGCATAAGGTACATTGTTGTAAAGAAGATTTACTGACAATTATTGCTGTACTAATGTACTCATTTAAAAAACCCATTTAAAGCAACAGGAATAACAACTTTAAAGGTGTAATGCGTAACTTTTCTGGTTAAAAATAAAATCAGTTATTGAGCAAGTACATGACAGATGAGAACGCATCTTACCCTGATTCACAACTGTAAATTTATAATATTAATTTGTAATTTCAGCTGTCAGCTGATTTTTCAGAAAATGTCCGTACTGTGTATTTTAAATATTGTTTTATATTTGTTGTTGTTGTCAAGCTGTTGGCCAACCGTTCTGTGATATTTATATTCCAGACGGAGTGATCAGAGTTTTTGCACACGCAGTTATCACTCAAATATGTGAATCCAGTTTTAAGAATACACCTCACTAAACCGACTCTTTTCTTTTCTTCTTTTGTTAGACAGTTATTTTGCAGAATTGCATATTTTGACCTGGTGTGTTGTTGTCAACAGGAAGTTCAGATGTCTTCCTCTCTTTGTTTTACACAGACTCTGACGTCCCGTTCTGTTAAGTATATTGTGATTAAAGATGAACTGCCAGGCTCTTTCCCCTCTGATGGGTATAAATGTTTTTTATTACGCTTTGATAACCTTCTGTTCTCCGTGCAGATGGTCTAACGAGATCACCGATCTTCAGTCCAATTTCAGCTCTCGCTTAAAGATCATCTGGATTTAGTGAAATTTAATCCCAGCTCGATGACTCCTCGCGGTTCAGATTTAATCAGAAAACATGCCGAGTACATATTCATCTGCTCAGACAATCTTAAGCAGTTCAGCTTTCAGACCGCTTTCATTTGCTTTGCTGTGGATTTCAGTCCCTTTAGTCATAAATCACAGCGCTGGGGTCTGTCCGTTTGGAAGCCGCGTCTTTATTATTTCAGAGCGCTCGGTTTGCCTCTGTGAGATTCTTTAAATTAATTAGGCGGCGTTCAGCTAGGAAACGGTTAATTATTCTTCCCGTAACTTTTAATTTCGTTAGCTTTGTGTTTATGCAGCACTTTGTTTTCTGTGCAGTTCTTGTGTGGTGGTGGCGGATGACGAATGTTGTGGCCCTGGTTGTCAAGCCTGGTATTTTCCGCTCGGCTGCACCAGGCTTTTCCTTTTCCTGCTTGTGCTGCTGTTCGGTTCTCCTCGGAGTCGTATCTTCAGGAAACAGGAATGAATCTGGAAAGAATGTGTGATCCGGAGGGGAGGGGAGGGGTGGAGAGCTTTACGATAATGACCAGAAATGACACATCAGGCATCGCTAACTCAGAGATCTGGTTCACGTTAACAGCTGCCACCCAAAGGACAACTTCCCAAAGTTCTCAGAAGCTGCTCTGTCAGTGCTCGAACGGAGTTTCACAAATGTTTTATTTGAGCGTCAACTTCCCAGCTAACAGTTTTAGGTTGTAAGAACATTTCCCCAATGTTTTCATTTGTTCACAAAAACTTAAAACATTTATTTTTCTAAAAACATTTAAAGTGTCCAGTTTTTTAGACAATGTTTTGTTGTTGCTTGGTTATAAGAACGTTATTCTACTATTTAAACGTTTTTTAATTCTGTACTGTTTTCAAATTCCACTAAGTACATAAGAATAACAGTTTTGATGAATGATATATAACGTTTAAAAATGTTCTACTAACGTTACTCCAGGAATATTTTAGAGAACTTTAAGAGAACGTTTCATATCCCCCCTGGATATGCTTATGTGCAGTGGTTGACGTGCAGTAAGACCTTTTGCACCTTGTCTTATATTGGCAAACTGAAACAGTTTGAGACAATGTTGAGGTCTCATGACAGGGTCTCTGTTTGCTCTCAGTTTAATCTCAGTGCTGTGTAGGAGAAACAACTGAGGGAATTAAAGAGATCTCATTTGTGCTTTCTCCTTCCTGTGAACAAACCCCTGGCAGCCATCTTAGCTGTGTGGTTGACCGTTTACAGAGGTCTGTTATTTGTTCTGGTTTTGTCACTGAGGTCTAACACAGAGTTGTGGTGGAGTGTGCAGTGTGCAGTGTGTGTATTTTTAGTGTGTGTGTTTTAGTGTGGGTGTGTGAAATTTGGCTGGGAACCTTCTGGTTCGCAGAGGGCAGCGTGGGGGACGGACTGTCCAAGCTAAAATGTTTGTGAGGACAATCAGTGCATAGCTTAGACCCCCCCGCACGCACACACTCACACGCACACACAGAGATGTCCTATCAGCATCAGAGCAGCTGGACGGACAGGAAGTAGAGTTTCCCACACTTCCTGTCTCTGGGTGTGGTGTGCTGAACTCTTATCACACACACGTCTGTCCTGAGGAAGATGAACTGATGAGCTAATACAAGCGTCAGCAGCAGTGCGATGAAAACTGCTTTAAAACTGTCGTCCGCTGTGGTCAGTACAGTGTATTAAACACAGCTGAGCTGCTGTCACACTGCTGAAAAATCACGCTTACATCAGAAATAGTCATAGACTGTTTCATGACACGCCTAATGCTTTCTGTTTCGTTTGCAATAACTCAATTCTTTCTTCAAAAAGTTATATATATATATATATATATAGTTAAAGTTTTAGGTGGATGATTTGTTTGAATATGTAAAACATGCATGTTGGATATATAATTTAAGTGTTAAATGTTTTAATACGATTTAAATGAGTTAAACAAGTTTTTAAATGTAAAGCATTATCGTATTGAATATCGCACACCGCATTTAGCTATGACGCATTGCATTTTTTTAAGTATCGTTCAGCACTTTCGTTTATATTGTCACTATTTTTAGTCACTCTTCAAGACTTCGAAGTCACTGTAACAGATGAAGTGAACCCGACTGGATGTGGGCGGAGCTTCTTCTTTGTTGAGACATTGACTTGATTGTGCTCCAGTGAGAATGAAGGTCTTTGTGTTTGACGCTCGTGTTGATTTTGCTGCTTTCACAGATAATATCAGCGTATCGTCTGTAATAAATCTCACTTCCCCACAACAAAGTAAACTGTGCAGAACATCAGCATGAACCTGCCTGGCAACCCAACAAAGGCTCCATTGTCCTCTGACGTTCTCGGACCTCGCTGATGCAGGTTAATGGATGATGTACGCTGCATGTCCCCGCAATTTATTTATTACAGTGCAATCATGCATTCGCAAACAGAGAATTGATGAATTCCGGCCGTCTACCGGCGATCTTGTCCAGGTTTCAGCAGGAGAACAGAGAGCCTTTCATGATGCAGCGAGACTTCAGATTAGCATTGGATCTGCAGTTCAGTCACATGACGCTTCAGATGGCAAAACTGAAGCCAGAGCAGAAGATCCTGACTGATGTTCTGGTGGTTTGGTTCTCTGTTGTGAGGTGATTTCATTTTGTCTAAAGGAAACCCTTTAAATTCCTCCCCACACATGAATGAAAGTAGATTTGTGTTGTTGTTCTCTGTCAGTGAAGCAGCAGTATTTTAATGAAAGCAGTAGTTTGGCTTCAGGTTCTTCTGATTATGAGCTGCTGTTGTCCTCAAAATAGCGTTCCTAGAAGAACATTTTGTTTTTGTTGTGCTTTCATATCTCAGGAGACTTCATGGACGTCTCAGTTTAGCTTCTAACTTTGTTTTACAGCTCATTAGAAGATATAAAAATAGACTTACAGAATACGATAAAAATAATGCGGAGAGCCTAGCTTTGATCATTGGACAAATGTGATGAGCAATTTGAGTTCCTATTAAGATCTTTCATGCTTGGTTGCATATCTGAGCACAACTTGAGACACTTTTGAGATCTCATTTAAAACTCTAGAGGAGACACATTTGATAAATCGATTTGCGCTTTATCTTTCATCTGCTGTCTAAGAGAAACAATTGGTAAACTGAAGAGATCGCATTTGTGAAGTGATTTTTCCTTCCTGTGGTTTGGACCATGTTAAACTGGAGCAGAGGAACCTTCTAGACAGACATGTGCGTCTGAGGCCCAGGCAGTAATCACGGCTGTAAACCTCCGCCAAAAGCTCTCACACCAGCATCCACAGAATTTATGGTCTCTGGAGCTTTTGAAGAGCTTGTCTCATGCTGAGCTGAGAATGCCCAGAGCTTCTGGGGTGGAGAGGAGAGATTGTAATGGACAAGACTGGGGCGTGGGCTCCACTTGGACTGAAATTCTCATTATTTTCATCCTCTAAACCCTGGAAGAGTTACGAAAGGTGATACTCTCGTCTCTGATGGAGGAGGGTCGTGTGGGGACACGAGAAGACTGTGCCAGTGACATCAGCGCTGTGTAAATATTACTGTGGTAATCTAAACAGACTGCAGGTCTGCACTGAGTAACCTGAGACAAACCAGTGAGTTCTGTTTGTAAGCATTTTGAGAGACCACAAGTTCCCGAACTAAGCTAACAAAGCCAGGTCATATTTACATGCTGAAAGCGAAACATTGCTGAAGAATTAGGTAAACAAAGCCCAATGTGTTGTTGTTTTTGTTGTTAATATTTTTATTTAATGAAGTTTAATCAAACATATTATAAAAACATTCAAGTCATCTTTAGTTCTTCCCAACTAACAGAAAACATCCTCAGAATGTTGACTCATGTTCTGTAAAAGATCTCGCAGTTAGTAAAACCATTATTAACGTTACGCAACTTGTATATGAAAAATGTTATTCTTAAGTTCTTAGTGGAACATTTTAAAAATGTTTTAATCTTTTAAAATTTAAAGTTATATACAACGTTTAGCGGTCTTATAACCAAGCACAAACGTTAATACTGGACGTGTTGAACCTTCCTAGAACTTTCAACATAAGACTGTTAACGTTTTCATAGCGTTTCCATTAACTAACAGTCTTACAATCTAAAATTGTTAGCTGGGTTGTCCATGCAAGACTCCCACTGCTAGTGTGGTAGGTGGTTGCTGGATCGTTGCGCTTCAGTTTCTAGGGTGTTCTCAATGTTTTCAGTGTGTTTTGGGTGGTTGCTAGGCGATAATGTACTGACCCAAGTCAAAAGAGCTCACCTCTAAGTTTTAAAGCGTTTCTGCTCTCTGTATTTCTCTGGTCCCTCATTGTCCAATGTACTTCATTGAAGCACGTTAATAGAATAACATTCATGAATATTTTGTGAAAACGTTCAGTATTCAGTCAGTTTAATCTGTTCGGGTTGCTTGATAAGGGATTTTTGTCTTTTAGTAACAACGCAACCCTGGGCGGAGGATTTTTCAGTTCCCAGCGTGATTTACATAAAAGAATGCAGAAATAAGCCAGATTTGAGGAGGGGAAATTTTATTAACCTTTAAAATGTGGTTATGTTGGTGTGTTTACTGTTGCGCTGAGGAGAAGATCATTTATAGATTCAGGGTGGGATTATGTGAATATTGGTATGAATGTTGCTTTAATCAGAAAGCCCCTTCATTAGCCGTACCTGCTCAGTAAGAAAATTACCTTTACCCTGTTAGTGTGTTTGGCTGTTAGCTAACAGTGACTCGATTAACTTTTTTGGCACCTAAATGTAGCTGGTTAACTCAATTCAGTGAGATTCTCTGTACATGAAGGATTTGAGTCGAGTTTACATGTTAATTTTGTTTCAAAAGTGTGGAATCAATCCCTGGTCGAATTGAGTTATTGTTTTTAAAAACCCATTTATCTAAACTGAGTAAACTGCAGTTTTATGTTTCGAACAGAGATGGCGACAGAGATGCAGATTTGTGTGTATAAATAGTGTGACTGATGTCCAGTGCTGGCGTTGTTTGAACTGAACTGTGCCAACTCTAAACTTCACCAATCTACAATTTACATGATGATTCTTCAGCCATAATGATATTTCCCAGAAACATCTTGTTTTTCATCCATGATAATCTCTTAAAGCTGCTGATGGTATTGTGACCTCCTGATTGAACACAGAGAACAGATTTCTGTTGCCCCGTTCCAACAGATGGCTGCTGATGACATCACTTCCTCTCTTCAGAGGATAAGCAGGTCAGAGGAACGTCCTGAGGTTATACACTTTTAACGCAGGTGTGTAGACGTTTCCGGAACAAATCAAGACCTCACGAGGAGATTCAGCGATAGTTTATCTTGTACAGTGTGTGTTCTGATCTGTGTTTTGCCTTGTAATTAATTCTGGACGCTCGTTTAATAGATTTCTTTCATGGGCAATAAGGTTGTTGAGGTGACACTGAAACGAGCCCACAGCAAATGTAAAGTGATGTTTCTTCTTGTTCCATTGATGTTCAGGAAGCTGATGACTGAGAACATGTGAGTTTGACTTGGACATAATGTCTGAAAAATTCCATGAGGCCAAAACTATGCCGAACTGTTCCCAACTAGAGTCACATTGGTCTGGTGCCAAAGACAATATAGAGATCAGAGCTCAGGCCTCAAGATACAGTTTACAATTATTTCTACTTGAACTTATTTTGTTTTTCTGTCAACATGTCAGAAGGTATGTGAAGAAAATATTTATTCAGTTTTAATTCAGACAAAAGTTCTAGTTTAGAGAGTTTTCATATGTTTTATAAAAAGGTCATTTAGCAGAGCGCTGGAATATTTTATATTTAAGTATAATTAAATATTTACGTTTATTGTTGAGGACATGCAGCATTTTAAAATATTATTGCAACCAAATTGGAAACACCAGCAACCTCGAACAGCCGTAAGTGTTTGTTCTGCATAATGAAATGAAAATAATTAAAAGTAATTAAAATGTTTGTTAAATAATTGAAAAAACAATCCGCTTTGACGAGCTCGACTCGTTTGAAACCCTGAAGAACTTTCTGTGTGAAAGTTTCTTCTCCGTTCTTTCAGATCACTAGAAAGATCATTAGTCTTGTTGTTGTTTACCTTCTTGTTTTGAGATCAAACGCCGTTTCTAGAGCGCAGTCTGATCCCCAGAGAAACAGGCAGCTTTGGAAAAATTGGGCCTAATTCTGTGTGAAAACAGCAGCTCCCCCCCTCCTGCCTTTGGTACGTCCCAGCACCCCGTCTGACTCAAGTGGGTTTTGCTTTGATGGGAGGTCTCACTGCCTCAGGTAGGAGGGGGAGATATGTGTTTTATTCACCAGGCAGAGGAGGTAGGTCAAGGGAAACAGCGTCCCAGCCCCCCTCCTCTCATTCGGACCTGTCGGCCTCCCGGCTGCCTGCGGCTAATCAAATAAGAGTAGGCCGGGAATAAATCATCTCTGGAGCGTCCTGATATCGGCCGCCGCTGCGAAGTGAATCAGTCCAGACAAAAATAAACATCCATCATGACTCTCGCTGGCAGAACCACGGGCAGCCGGGGCGGCAGGAAGCGCAGCCGCGTTGGTGGTACGTGTTGATTCGCTTAGGCCTTTTTGTTGAAGAGCGCAATAAATGCGACCTGCAGACCTCCAGAGTGCAGCAGAAGATGCAGCGGCGAGTGTGTGTGCATCTTCTAGTCTTTGTTTAGTGTTTCGGTTGAAAGTTTTGTCAGTTCATTTAGACTTTTATTCTTTCTACTCTTTCTTCTAAGTTTTTATTAGTTTGTGATCAGTATCTAATATCAGATCAAACTAATATCAGTGATCAGTTCATCACACTTTAAGCTGAAGTGCTTCTAATGCTTTTCTCCACCAAACTCTTTCTGTCTCTGCTGTCTGTGATGTCAAAGATCTGCTGCTCAGCACGCAGCTGGTTGATCAGGATGTGAGGTCTCGTGTCGCTGCTGTGTCTCAGCTTCTGGTGACGCCACATAACTCCTACTGTCTCAACTGGTAGTCAATGTGGATACGTTGAGATATAAGCAGCTTCCCACCGGCCAATCACAGCCAAGAATACAAAATGGCTATTTTGGAACAAGGAGGGTGGGATTCAATTTCACACCACAATTCAGTCGTTCATGGACTGAAAGGCCCGGAGGAGATGACGAGAAAGATCACGACGCATGTGAAGACGAGACGCTTTTATCTGAGTAAATAAACCCTCAAAATACCATTAGCTGAACGCCGCAGTCAGATCATAGGACAAAAAAACAAATATCACCTTGTTTGACACAATTGTTTGGGTTGCTCTGAACTAAATCTGTCACGGGTGAATCTTGCTGTTTCAGATCTTACAGGCAGAAATCTTTCAGTACAATGCATTTTATTATTACATTTTCTTGTAAAACAATCTGCATATACATCACAGCTGTGATATCACATTTGAGTACATGAAATCGTAGGTTTTATGTTCATGTTCTGCTTCATCACACCTGTTACCCGTCAACTCTGTTGAAGACGCTTCATAACACCGTTTGAGGTCACTGTCATGGACATCAGTGCTTTTCTGTTTCTGAA
>JAZGTJ010013283.1:0-15125 GCA_036877575.1 Botia almorhae
TCCCCATTTATTGCACTCATCCCCTAGATCAAAACTGGCCTTAAGAGTGAGCAAGCTTGCACCACGAGATATAAGATGATGGGTGTAATGATGAACCCAAGCCTTCCAGCGCTCGAACTCTCTGTTGGAAACAAGCAGACCCTCTTGGCCAAGATGAAACACCCCACGGCGAGAATAATCAGCGACTCTCCACAGCTTCCCAGAGCGCACTAAGCAACTCCAGCTTACACACACAAGCGCAGAGTTGCATTTGTCCACCTCATTAAGGAATAAGAGAACATGGAGTTGACATTCCATTGGTAGTGAGTTGAAAGGGAAGTAATCATCATCAGATTTAACCCTTCTCCTTGTGCTAATGGGAACAAGGGCTCTCTTCCTATGAGGCATGTTCGTGAAGTTACTGGTCAAATCTTTAAGATCATCCTTTGGTCACTGTCTCTCACCGAGAGACTTCACCGCACCTTCAGAAGAAAAAAACATACCATTTGCAATCGTATTCTATGAATAAATTACCTCCAAAATAAATGAACATAAGACAAATAAATGTACAATTATTTGTGGAAACGCTCAGCTAATGGTTACTCCTACCTTTAAAATGCAGGTTCCTGGGATGTGACATTTATCAGTAAGTTTAATTAGCACATTGTCGTTTGAAGATGCTGGTGGCTGAAATATAGCGTGTGGTTATATTTAAAAGCAAAGTTAGAAAAATGTATGTTTTTAGACTGCTAGCGACCCGTCGTCACCGTCAACACGGCCTGACACCTATTTACCGATAGCTGTAAAATATCTTCCTAAATATGTAATTTGACTTAAACTACCGTGATGATCAGACTCAGCTCTTCGTTAAAAAAGAGCGTTTTGTGACTGTGAAATAGTCGGCACTTTTGATAGTAACTAAGCGGCTATGCTGTGCTGAAACTCCTTATGAGAGAGGCTGTTGTGTTGTTGTTTCTGGGTGAGTTACGTCATCAACGTGCGTGCCATTGGCTAGGGTGTTTATGACTGATGCGAGAACAGTTCTGTAAACGTCTCCTTACTGGTTCAAACGAGGCTCAGTTTGGAGGAAACTGATCCGAGGGCAGACTCAACGTGCTTTTCGATTAGATGGTCAGGAGTTGAGCATCTAGTGGCAGAAATATGTTTTTGACAAATTCCTCCATCGCGTCATTTTTGTCGATTTAAAAATATCTGGCCATGACTGGTTTTAAAAACGCGTTATATATGAAAACATTTCACAGTGTAAAAATCGGCATGATACACACTAATAGATCCAAATACAGGTCATTCACAGCACAACGCTTATTAAATGTATATTTTTCATTAAGATAAAGTGAATTGCAAATAACCACCTAAAATAAAGAAAAACAAAAATGTAAAATGTAAAGCGCAACAAAATACCTGCATATTGTAGGAGTCCTTAAGTATTTTAAAATAATTCAAAATACAAAACCCAATAATCATGCGATGTGTTTTTTTACTGTATGCGTTCCCTTTATGATAACACTGCTGTTTCTTTATCTACATGTGGGGGCAAGCGGCCTTGCCATTTTCATATATACGACATTACAACAAATACTGTTTTTCGCAATTCCATATACTGACACATTATTTCTTCCAGCAGTTGTTGATGCAAAAGTAAGCTGGAAAAGAGCGTGAGGAAAAGTGCGAGTTTGTGAGAGGCGATGGTGCTGCTGGATGCTGTTGCCGCTCTACGGAAACACAAGCGCACCGAGCCGCAAGTGCACGTTTAAAGGAGAATAACAACAACGCTGTCTTTGTATACATCTGAGTTTGCCGAGGCGTTTTTAGCGTTTGACCAACACCCAACTACCTTCTCCTTGGGCAACACCGTAATTGGGACAGTTTTAGACGTGGACAGATGGATCGATCGTCAAATTAAAGCGGATAATATAAATATTTTAGGTCTATTTCTTTCCGAGGCAGCTTGGTTGTCCTGTCGCCTCTGTTGATCTCCGGGCGCCATCTTGAATTTTAATGTAAAAAATTCGGACAATTTTTTGACAGTGTTGATGTTTTTGTTATGTTTTTCATCGTAGTGGACTTTGGTGACGGACATGCATTGACGCAGAGGAGAAATAAGTGAGTGTTTCAAGTATTGTGTGGATGTGGCGAGATCACTCCCTTTCCGGGTGTCGGCTAGCAGTCTTGCAGTTAGCTGCACATTAGGCCCGGTGGGATACTCGTTTTGCCAGTTAATATAAAGCTATGTGAAACCATTGTTGGTACCTAAACTCGTTGGCTGTAACGCTGGTTTTAACTTTGCAAATCAAATCCTGAATGATCGGCAAGGGTCGCTATTTTACAGATTTTTGTCAGCCGGTTCGACGAGCCTCATTGTTTTGTTAGCTGAATTCTAAGCTAGTTAGCAGTAACAGTGTTTACTTTAACTGCTAATATGAGCGGTTAGTCGGTTTAAAGCGACCTAACTCACTGTCTGCAATACTTTAAAGCGATTGCATTACATTTATCTTGGGGTTTCCGAACCGATCAGTTCAATAAAACACTCAGGCGGTGCTTAAACTTAGATCGGCTAGTTAAAATCGCTAGTGTTGGGATTTAAATGCTCAGTCGTTTAGATGGGAGTGTGTGTGTAGCCACGGTGGAACATAAAGTATACTGATGCCGTTTATCTGTCATAGTACATGCATGAAATTAAATATATGCAGCACCACTGGATGTGAAATTATTAGCTAGATTGTAAATTTTAGGTATGTAGTTTAATTAAAAGCAGCTTCTTTAAAATTTCACAAGAATCCAGGGGGTGGCGCTCTAAACTTAATAATGCTTATAAAGTTAATCGGCAGCTCAAACAAAACGGTTCAGGATTTTTCAGTGCAACACTGGTCATCAGTTAGTACAAAAATGAAAGTCAGTCAGTATATTAATCAAAGTATAATTGTACATTATAAAGGCTTAACTTTAAAGTTAAGAAAAATGTTTGATCATATGTAATGTTTTTTAAATCGTATGTGCATAGGTGAAGCAACATCGACAAGGCAGGTTTGATTTAGCGCACCCCGAGTTTGGCAGATTAGACGACAGATCAGGCTTCAGCCCAGCTGTTTCTACTGTCTCCTTGTTGAATGGTTTCTCCCAAGCACACAGAAGCTCAATGCGCCTTCTCCAGACAGCCAGCTGGTATGAAGTAGATGGGAGAATCCAAGAACATGGTGCTGAATGGCAGGAGACATGGCAGCAAGTTCTCCAGTAATCAGCCCGTAAGCAAGTCCAGGCTGCAAAACACACAGAGAGCCCATCTTCGTCAAAGCAAGGGCTCCCCAAGTGGCAGAAGATGCAGTCGACGTAAGTCCCTTGCAGACTGGGGAAACAAAGTAGCTCTTTATCCCAGTCACAGAGTTTAAATAATATCTCCAGCTCTTTCATTACTATAAAACATTCTATCCCTGTCCCAAGTATATCAGTATTATTAATACTGCACAAACAGGTTGTGGAGGGGCGCCCCCAGAGGCAGAAAGGCGCCATGTTCCTTCTTCAGGAATGACTGCCAAGGAGCTGTGCGAGTATGATGATCTAAGCACCAGTTTGATCCTGGACCCTTACCTTGGCTTCCAGACCCACAAGATGAACACCAGGTTTGTCTACCTAGGATACACAGAGATGGTTTTGTGGATTCAATAAAAAATCCCTTGTGGTCATGAGATTTATCTTTCATGTTGATGCGGTGCTCTTTTTTTAGGTTTCGACCAATCAAGGGGCGGCTAAGTGAGCTAAGGGAGGTGATTGAGCAATTTAAAAAGCACGACAACCTGGAAAAAGCGTTTCAAGCTCTGACCTCGGGTGACTGGACGAGACATCACTTTCTCAACAAAACCAAGTCCCAAGAGAAGCTGTTCAAAGCGCATGTAATTTATACAACCACAAACATTTTCAAAGATGTCAGTTCATGGTTTATGCTAAATTAGTGACCTGTATTATCTATCTTTTGTCTCGGCAGGTGTTTGTTTACCTACGTATGTTCGCTTCAGACAGCGGGTTTGAGATCCTTCCTTGCAATCGCTATTCCTCAGAGCAAAATGGAGCCAAAATTGTAGCAACAAAAGATTGGTGAGTTAGCCTCTAATGTGATCGAATCACTGACTCAATAATGCTTGTTTTCATATTTGTTTTCTCTTTGGTGTGTTATAGGAAGAGGAATGATAAAATCGAGTATCTTGTGGGTTGTATTGCTGAGTTGTCTCCCAGTGAAGAGAGGATGTTGCTTCGACATGGAGAGAATGATTTTAGTGTCATGTACTCTACGCGCAAAAACTGTGCGCAACTCTGGCTGGGACCAGCGGCTTTTATTAACCATGGTATTTAACTTCTTGACTATTAATAGTCATGCACGTGACCGATAAACTACGCAATTAATCCTGGGTATATTTATAGTAATTTTGTTTTGTTTCTGTTTGTTTCTTTTGCTACAGATTGCAGACCAAACTGCAAGGTGAGTGCATGTCTGGAATCTGCTTTCTATGAAAGTTTACACGATGATTAACTAAAAAGCAGGAAATTAAATTGCTGATGTGAATGGTTTGTTGCAGTTTGTGTCAACAGGCCGAGATACTGCCTGTGTGAAGGTTCTGCGGGACATTGAACCAGGGGAAGAGATCTCCTGTTACTATGGAGATGGTTTCTTTGGCGAAAACAATGAATTCTGTGAATGCTATACTTGTGAAAGGTATCGTGTTGCATGCTTTGAGTTTCTAATGTTTTTTTTCAATTCCGCTATTAGGAAAGAATGACTATAATGGTGTTTTGCACCAGATTATTTTATAAACAATATTATGCTGTTCTATTAAAAGAACGCTTGTCCAAACATTAAATATTTGCTCTGTTGTAATTGTTTTAGACGCGGCACTGGCGCCTTTAAGTCGAAGGCTGGGTTGCCTGTGGAGACTCCAGTAATCAATAGCAAGTATGGCCTTAGAGAAACAGACAAGCGTCTGAACAGACTGAAGAAGCTGGGGGAAAGTTGCCGGAACTCTGACAGCCAGTCCGTCAGTTCCAACACAGAGGCCGACTCTCAGGAATCAACCACTGTACAAACATGTAAGAGACATGCAGTATCGCTTCATGGTTTATGTCGGATGCTGAGAACATTGTAAACGTATTTCTTTCCCGTGTTTCTCCAGCATTACGAAAGAGGACGTCACAGTCCTGTGTCAAAAAGCCCGGAGAAGCTAAGGCTGTAACCAGGCAAATGCTGTCAAGCGCTCCTTCTTCTACCTCATCCTCTAAACGGAGTCAAGTGAATATTTTGAGTTTACCAAAGAGACACAAGTCAAAGCCCACACAACCTTTGCCTAAAGGAAAAAGACGTTGTGGAAGCGTATGGACAAAAGTGTCCTCCAGAGTGAGTCCTGGTGGAAATCTGAAGGAGCAGATGAGGGACAGACATTGTTCTGCTCAGGGCTCTGGAGGCAAAAGTGGTGTGGAACGGCCATCAGAAAACAATCAGTCGTCTTCAAAGAGTGCTTCCCCATGCAAGGATAGTGTGCATTGCCCTTACAGAACTCGTAGGTCAACAAGGACCTCTCTTGGTGCTCAGGGGGCTGATGGTAGTACGCAGGCATTAAGTGAGCCGTCTAGCCCAGTCACAGGTCATGGTGGTGTGGTCCTCAAGACAGAGCCTGGGGACCTCATCTCCGTGACGCCCCGGCACCAGATGAACACGCCTAGCTTGGAAACTAGCTGTCCTAAAAAGGGGACATGTCCTCGACGGAGGAGGACGGTGAAACAGGAAGACTCTGGCTCCTACAGTGAGCCCTTTCTCCACGAAGGCGTGCCTGACTTGCGGCATGCAGTTCGGCCCGCGGATGTAGCTGACTGTGGGAAGGTGGTGCTCGGCCTCCCAGGCCATCACCAGCACTACAACGGCTCGGCGAAAAGCAGCAAGGCCCTCCGCCGAGGCAAGGGCAAGAAAAAGCGCCGGATCACGCGATATGACGCCCAGCTGATTCTGCAGAATAACTCAGGCATCCCCAAGATAACACTACGCAGGCGTCGAGACAGCAGCAGCAGCAAAAACGAGCCCAGAGAGACCAACTCATCCAGCTCCTCCAAAATCAGCATCAAGTTCAGCAAAGATCACGAAACGGACCGGAGCAGCTCGTACGTGGCCAAACTGAACAATGGCTTCAACCACAGCTCCCACAGCAGCTCCACCAAGCTCAAGATTCAGCTGAAACGTGAGGACGACAGCACAGGGTTGCATCGGGATTACCCGGAGGACGTCACCTTGGGGATAGTGAAGAGAGAAGCGGGGGATGAGAAGCAGGTGGGTCAGGACATGGACGTGGAGTCATTGTCTTCTGAGGATGAGGAAGAGGACTACTTTGATAACGAGGATGACTTTATCCCACTCCCACCAGCAAAACGCCTACGTCTAATCGTGGGCAAAGATTCCATAGACATTGACATTTCCTCCAGAAGAAGAGAAGATCAGTCTCTAAGACTCAACGCATAAGCTGTGTAAATATCCGTTGTTCCAATCACATTCGTATGAACTCTGTAATTTAAATAGAAAATGCAAATGTACATTTAAATCATGGGAAAATATCTTTCTTTACATTTTAGTGACTTCACTTTGTTTCCTCGCCATGAATATAAATATTGTAGAAAGTGTACAGGTTGTGTATAAATTCTATCCAAGTCTAATAATGTGCAGATGTTCGTTAGCATTCTGTCCAGCTTAGCTGTTTTATTCCATAAACCTCTCGGCTTTTTGTGATGGTAGGATGATTGCAAGGTGTTTGTCCACTTGGGAAACATATGCATGGTTTCACCTCAAATACTTTGATACTTTATATTTATCCAACAGTGTTCTCATGCCCTAAAAAGTCATGTGACGGCCTCCTATCAGCTTGATCTGGTGAAATTGACTGCTTGAGCAAACCATGTACAGAGGAACGTTGACAAAATACTAAACCAATTTACAAAAATCTCTCCACTTGAATTTTTTTGTATCATAATACTTTTCAATCATGTGTCTGATGTTTTGGCCTTGGAAGGCCATGGTGCTCATTGTAGTGGCCTGGTGCTGGTCCATTACGATTTTGGATGATTGAATTACTATTCTGTGAACGTCAGACCTTTTTGTGTGACCCTGGAAGTCCATAGATACGTGTGCCTAAGGATGAAGTCTTCAAGAAATAAGTTGTGCTAAAATGTCATCAATAATTTGAATCTTGAATCATTGTGGTATTACATCTAATTGACTTTGTGGCTTTGTGTGCATTCTGTGCTCTGCCTAAACATTAAAAAAGGAGAAAAAAACGAAGGCATTTAAAGCAGTTTCCATTGTTCACCCTATAAGTAGGCAGCTGCCATATTAGGCTATTTTTATTTGTATCTTTATTTTACCTGTCTTTTCTTTCATTATATACTTCACATTCTGTGGTGTCAAAGGGTCTGCAGTCAGTGGGCGTTTAAGTTTCAGATAAATGATCACAAAACTCATGGTCTCAAGCTTACAAACCGACTCTTACAAGCATCACGACAGTAACCAAGTAGGATGTATACATAATCTGGGGGCATACTGTTCACTGTATATTCTGGGACTTGTTTTTATTTAACTGTTTTAAGTACTTGAAAACTATAAAACCCATTTTCAAGATACTTTGTCTGGTGTTGTCATTATTTATTACGTGTAGTTAATCTATATATTTGCACACATATATATATATATATATACGGGCACAGATAACGAGTGAGTATTATGACTCATGAAGAGGTTATTTGAGTACGTTTTCATTTTAGATTTCCTGATTCGATTGTATTACTGTTCCATGTGTTGAATTATTTAAAAAAAGGGAAATAATTGTTGCCCACCATAATGTTGACAAATATGACGTGCATGCGTGTTTTGGAACATTTACCACTTTTACTATCAAGTACCATTTCATTACGTACTTAGATTTATTGTACTACTTTTTGTTTCCTTTTCTTTAAAAGCAAATGGCGGTGGGGCGTATCTTATCACACGTGGTTGTGTTGATGACTCGTTAATTCGCGTCGAGGTCCCGTGACTGCAGAAAACCACTGACCAACCGCAGCGGATCAGACATGATTCACATTAGGTTCGACACCTGTTAAAAACACGTCGTAAGCAAGAAGCTCGGAGTATAAGAAAATAATACGTTTTTTAATTTAAATCCCTAATTAAACAGGAAAATGCCAGCAACAAACTATGGACATTAGAACGACTATGAGAAACGTTTATTTGATTCATTAACCAAATTACAAATAACAGCCTACACGAAAACGGTGGTGTTGATCTTAATCTACATTTCTCATACATAAATAATACGGTTGTCGTAGAGTCCGTTAGGGATGAAGGGGACGTGACTCTATTGTCCAATCAGAGAGCACAACGGGCGTGGTCGGTGACGTCAGGTTAAGCCCTTCGACTTCAACTTTAAGTGCGCACGAATAAATGCTATTGATACTGCGTGTGCTACAGTCATTCGCGGGGAAGTACAGAAACGGGTTCCGCTTGACCGCAATAAATCCGGTGTTATATATTTGCTTTCAACTGACATTACAAGTTGCAAAGATAGTCTGTGGTTGGATATATTTGCAGCACATTTTACATTCATTCCAGTAACAAGCAACAAACATGAAGACTAAATTTGTTAATGGCGTGTCTTCCTCGCCTTCAATGTCTCTGGCTTTATTGGTAACTGAGAGTGCACTCGAAGTCCAGTCAGATAGTGGGACCGACTGCAAAGACGTTATTCGAGCAGATGAGCCCGACCTTCAGACGAAGCAAAAGGCGTATCTATGGTGTAAAGAATTCCTTCACGGAGCCTGGAAGGACATAGATGAGGACGATTTCCAAATTTCTATTATCAGGTATTCAGATTTGTAGTGTAGCTGACCCGAAATGGTTTTTTGTCTGTGTCGCATTTTATGAAGAAAGGAGACACGTTGCCTGGAAATGTCTAAGGATGTTTTTTTAAGAGATGACACATTTGCTCACTTTACAGTATGTGTGTGCTGACTGTGGTCACGAGATAATGAAGGATTGCTCAAA
This sequence comes from Botia almorhae, assembly GCA_036877575.1. Classification (NCBI taxonomy): domain Eukaryota; kingdom Metazoa; phylum Chordata; class Actinopteri; order Cypriniformes; family Botiidae; genus Botia; species Botia almorhae. The sequence goes on from JAZGTJ010013283.1 coordinate 9,062, forward strand.
ATTAATGTAATTAGTGCCTCAGATTCTAAACAGCATTTTTTTGGTGCATGCGGCAACGTCTCTTTTTTTTAGGCAGGCAGCTCACTAGATTTTGAGACAGCCAATAGTTCTTACAGCAAAATGTATAATAAGCTAGAAGCTAAAGCTACAAGATGTGATAAAACAGATTTTTGAATGTGAGAACGGTGTTGCCGGTTTCTCATTGTATGTCTGTGTTTTGGTTTTAGGGGCGGTCTCAGCAACAAATTGTTCCTCTGTTCTTTGCCAGAAAATCAACCTAGTCTTGGAGATGAACCACAGAACATCCTTCTTCGCATATATGGGCAAATTCTGCAGGTGTTTTGTTAGTTCTTTAATTGGTAAAATGTAAAAGAAATTGTTGCGTAGTCAGGTGTAATCAGATACAAAGTACATACTTAACGTAAAGAATTTCTAAAAGGGTTACTTGTGTGTCTGGCATATGACAATACACATCCATTGTTGTAAAGTTAACAGCCATGTGCTTCATCTGTTGGAAACCTTTAAGAATTCATATCTTTAAAAAGTTTTTTAAATAGTATCTTAACAATCGTGAGCCCAAATGCTATACATGATGCTTGTAAACTCATGAACTGTGTTTGTGTTGTATCTTCAGTAGTAAGTTAAGGTAAGTTTAGTTTAACGTCTTAATATTTAGTTAAAATCTACTCATCTGTAGTACTGAAGTGTATCTGGCTGATAAATTGGTAAACGCTTACACTGTTTCCATAAAGGAAAATTCTGTCATTATTTACTTTGTACCTTTTTTGTTAAAAAAGAAGACAAATGTCTTAATACACTCGCCACTCTTTTATAGATAATGAAAGTGAATAAGGACTGGGGCTGTTCCCTGTCTACTGAAGTTTTATGGTAGCTGTTTGTGAAGTACAACCTTAATTTAAGCTCTTACTCTCTTAAGAACTTGACACATGCTAGCTGTCATTCATCGGCATGACCGCTAGCATGAACAAATAATTAGTGTGTTTTATTCACTTTCATTGTATGAAACAGAGTGGCTAGGATCTTTCTTTTGTTCGTGAAAGACAAGATACAGGTTACACTGGTTGGATCAACGTGAGAGTGAGCAAATTGTGACAGAATTGTTACTTTAGAATAAACAACGTTTAAGACATTTAAGCAGTTGTGTGTTTAAAGGATCACACCAAAAATAATTATCGGTCAGCCTTTATTTGATAGCAGTGTTTCTCACTGGTTAAATTTCATTAGGCAGGTGGCATATAACATAACATGACAATCTGTTACGGGCTGCAAATCCCAATTAAGAATCACTATTAAGACTAACTGCTCCTCAGACAGAGATTGTGTGTGTGTACTGGTATATGTGGTTTATGAGGACACACGTATGTGTAATGACGTGTATAACAGCATTATTTAGAGGACATTTCCTGTTTCCTCATAAACCAGATGGCTTAATGTACTTAATAGTGTTTTAAAAAAAAAATCCAAAAGTTTTCTGTGAGGGTCAGGATTAAGGGTGGGGGAAGGGCATAGAAAAATTTGATTAGCTCATTATAAAAATCCTTTGGAGAGTCCCTATAAACCACATATGTGCGTGTGTGTGAGCAAAAAAGCACACAAGAGTGTTTACCCTCTAAATTTAAAGAGGCAGTTTTTGTTGGGTGATGTACCTCCATGGCTGTACATGCGTGTCTTCTTTGCCGTAGGCTTGCCAAAGGAGCGTGCCTTGAGCACTCTTGTTTCCAGGTGATCCCAGCATACCACTCACGGTACAGTATGTGATCCCTGAAGCCACAGCATTGTCTACAACAAAGTTTATGCGCATCTTTAAAATCTTTGAGAAATACGCACTTGGTGTGCACCGCTCTATCTGAAGTATTCTCTGCCTCTGTCTGCTTATTTTCAATGCTTTAATACACAGTATTTGGCATCAAAAGAGTTATATATATATATATAGCAATGAATTATAAGGGCTTTCAATGGTGTTTCATTATTGTTTTCGAACAGTTTATTTATTATGTTGTCACAGAAGTGTTACAATAATAGCCGCGCTACATGTAAAAGTGTAAATGTTGCCTTTATTGTGACTAATATAAAGAAACATTTCCAAAAAAAAAATAATAAATTCTAACAGACACATTTTTAAATTTTTTTTAACTGTGTGTAAAGCTGCATTTCTTAACTTTTTGGTTAAAAATAAACAAACATTGTTATTCAGCAAGTACATAACAGATCAGTGTTCAACATGCTTACCTTACCCCGATTCATAACAGTACGTTTATAATAATGATTTATAATTTGAGTCTCAGGAAATGTCAGTTTGGCTTCATTTGACTTTAACATATATAACGAAAAGTACTTAAAGTAACTTGCAATTTTATGTTTCTAACGAGATGGTGACAGAGAGGCAGAAGTTACGAATTGCAGCTTTAAAAATAGACATTGCGTATTCTCAATAGCATTTAATATAAAATAAAACAAAAAACAGATATATAATAGAAATATATAAATATATATATATTGCCCTCCAAAAGTTTGGAAATGTCTTAGAAAAGTGGGGTTTTGGAAAATATTGGCATGAATCCTTTTTAATTTGATAATTTTGCACTGATAAGGGACAACACAAATTACGAAAACATATTTTAGTACATAAACTGTTTATACATAGAAAAAAAATTATATTTTCGATTAATCAAAATATCCACCATTAGTTATTACAGCTCTGCATAATCTGGGCATCCGAGCTGTCAGTTTATTCAAACATTGACTTGATATATTACTCCAAGCCTCCTGAAGGATTGCCCAAAGATGATTCACACTGGTTGAACATAGACAGACAGAATGAATTATTATTGCTGGTCATCCAAAACCACAGTTTCCAGGGGTGTTTCCAAACTTTTGGAGGGCAGTGTATATATGTATATGTACATATGTGTGTGTATATATGTATGTATAGTGCATATGCATTCACATAAATGAGAAGAATATAAAGAAATTACAGAATGTTCTCTTTGCTTTTATGTAATTAGTGAAGAGTTGCCTTTAATTGCGTGATGTTTTTTGTTTACAAAACCTATGATGTCACACCTGATGAGGTGTCAGTAGGTCCACAGTCCAGACTCTGGAGGCAGGTGTTTATATATGGAAACCTTAGACAAAAGCATTAGTTAAGGACATATTACAAATGACGGGGTGTGTGGACTTTGGTACATAGTGATTCATATATAAATCTCTCATTAAGGTTCATTTAAGCATTTTATATAGTTAATTTTCAAACTGGGTGCTGACAGTAACCTGTGTTGACCTGTATTTAACTAGACATACTTTATTGCTGTCCCAGCCATTCATGTTGCTTTTGTGAGACTGACATAGTGTATTACTATGGACACCAAACCCTCCAGATCTTTTCATTGTAATGGAGAATAGCTTTGTGTACTAAATATTTCTGCTTGGTCTCAATAGAACACGGTTTTGATAATTGCGGTTGTAAAAGAGTTAGATTGCTTTTATCTCTGGGCATGAAAACAGCATTTTGGGACAGCTTCCAGAGATTTAAGCCTCTTCTGCACCAGGCCATACATGTAGAGCTATCAGCCCTCACTAATGCTTGTAAACTCTTTTTCTGTTTTTTCATATCATTGGTATTTTCATGGTATTTTCATACTTCGCTGCCAAAGACATAATACCAAGGTTTAAAGTTTGTGAATCGAAAAAGCAGCTATTACTGTTGTTCATGAAGATGATTAGATGGTCTGTCAGTAAAATAACACTTTGTACTTATGGTTAGTCTTTTGCTTTCTCTCTTATTGCTAGATGTCCTGTAATAAAGGGGATTCCAGACAAGAAAGCACTGACAATCACTTTCAAGTAAGTAACAAATAAGCACAGGTCATTTTTAAACACATGGGTTTTTGTTGTATGTAAGCCTAATAAAGAAGTATGTTTCTAACTGTCCAAGCTTCTTGTAGAATTGTAGTTCTTGTAGAATTGTAAAATTCCTAAAAGGATGCTGTTATGTTTTCCTTCCATTCTGAGAGAACAATCATCCTCACAGGCTGAGGGACGAGCTGTTTATGTCTTCAGATGTGTTTGGTTTGGGCCCTTAGGTCAAATTTTTCCATAAGCCCTTGGGTTCTTTATTGTCACATTCTTGTATTCCAGTGGATCGTTCTCCAGAAAAATTGTATCATATTTTGCCTGGTGGTCACTAGAGGCCTGTCTTAATACTGGCTTGAGAAAAAATGGTCTTTATCAAACATTGTTAATAAAACAAATGTAACAGAGAAGCAAAATAAAGACTTGTTTTCAGAGAACATATCTTGAGTTAAGCTTATTTTTATTAGCCCGTTGGGATTTTCTTTCTCGTTTTAATTATAAATCTCATTAATTTTTCTGCCTAAAGCGAATTAAAGTTAAAGTGCCTTTGGAGCGCTTTCAAAGTAAATTCGCCTCGTTTGGGGATGTTTAGATGTTTTTACTAGAAAACAAGATGAAAGTAATGATTAATTAATATTAATGCAGAATGGAGTTTATGGATGTATTCACTATAACTTCTCTCCTTATAGATGAGACAAATCCCAGAGATGTACCAAAACTGGTAACCTACAGAAAGGATCCCCTCACACAGTTTAAATTCTCATTAAGTTGCTTGTGAGACTCTTAGCAGTGGATCTTCCCAGACGCTCCTGTAGCATTCCTGGTAGAGCACTGTGTTAGTAGTAGGTTGTGGGTTTGATTTTCAGAGAACACACATGGATAAAATGGTCTGCCAAATGGTTAAATGTAAATGTAAGTTTATCTCGGCATTAACCTCACTGTCTGCGGCTTTATTCTGTTTTGCATGTTATGTTGTGTGCAATCATTTAGAGCCAGACACAGAATGACACAGAAGGCTGGGAATGGGGCTGAGGTGGACATTCTGGACACCTTCATGTAGCCGCTGCACTTGTTACTGCTGCGTGCGTGTGAACTGATTGGCTTTAGTAATCCAGTGATTATGCCTTGTGTAGTAAGAGGCGTGAAGCACTGGAAAAAAACAGCAGCTGTTGCTCAGCGGTCACATGGTTAGTCAGAGAAGGGGGGTGGAGCTGAAAACGAGGGGAAGAGAGAAAGAGAGAGAGAATGAGTTATAAAGCAGGTGTTATAAACCTGCACTGTCTTTTCCATTTCCCAAGTTGATTTATTAAATGAAATCCAGAAAGATAATCATCAATAAAGAATGGTAAATAATATAGAAAAAGTAAAAAATGTTAAAATTTGGATGTTAACAAATTTGGGTATAGAATAAAATTAAACAGAGTTTCAAGTGTTGAGTCATTCCAAAATGCCACCTGTATTCCCATGTGTGGTCGTAAGATGAAAACCACTTGGTCACATCAAAAATATTCTGTCTGTTGATAAAAGAATAAAAAAAACCTTCAGATTTTCCAGCACATTCCTATTCCTGAGCCAATGTATGTTTTGAGGAAGTCTAATTTCCTTCCAGTGGTCGTTTCCTGTTTTATTTCTGAGAGTACCGGATGTTTTTTAAACTAGAAGATCGGCTGTCAAACCTTCAGCAGGTTCATTTCATGGTATCACACAGTTATTTGTTTACAAGTTTAAATTCTAAACAACTGCTGTAAGAACAAGCTACAAATGCTGCACCATCTACAGAACCCAGACATGCGATAAAGTAGCCATATCTGCTTTCTGTTTACAGATAGACATTTCCTGAAAAATCCGAACCGACCACTCGCATATATCATAGTTATAAACTTGCCGTTGCGAATCGGGGTAAGCTTGGAGAAATCCCGGTCAACAACGATCTGTCATGTACTTGCTGAATAATTTTTTTTGTTAATTTGTAACCCAAAAGCTACAGATTGCAGCTTTAATGTGTTTTCTTGAAATTGTTTGATGTTAGTTGTTCGCGTAACCTTTCTAGTTCTTTGCATTAACATTGTAAATACAACTCAGTATTATATGCCTGAATGTTTAACGCTTTAGGTGAAACTGAATTTTTAATGTTATTAATGATGATTGTCCTAATTGAGGTTTTAATTTTAATGAGTTTTTCATTGACGGT
>JAZGTJ010013284.1:2559-15124 GCA_036877575.1 Botia almorhae
AAACTTTTCACTGTGTTTGTGTGTGTGTGTGTGTGTGTGTGTGTGTGTGTGTGGATGAATCTGCATATTGGATTTTTCTCTATCCCTTTGTACAAAAAGAACAAAACTACCTTCAACCAGCCTAAGCTTTTTTGTTAATCTTGTCTAGAAGGTCTCCTAGCCTGACTAGACTGGTTTTAACCTGATGTTTAGCTGGTCTCCCAGCCTGACAAGTGCCCAAAACCAGCAAACCGACCAGGAAAGACCATTAAACCAGCTTAGGCTGTTTTAAAATGTATTTTTCAGCAGTGCTATCTCTCCCTCCACTGTTTCTCTCTCTCTCTCTCTGTTTTGTTTCATTTTGCCACTTATTTCTCTCTGTCCGTGTGTAACTGTTTTTTATCTGCTCTCTGCAGCGCGTGGCGCTCGGTCCGGATGATGACGGACTCCCCTGAGGGCGGTTCTCGCTCTCTCTCCCTCTCCATCCCAGAATCCCTCCATCATTTAGTTCTCAGTTGCTCCTCATCGATGCACTTTCTCCTGAGGAGATCACACAACCACAAACACAGTGAGACACAGAGAGCCAGACGGATACTAGAGCACTCGTGGTCCACAGCTGAGCACTACAAACTGGGTTTGTCTTCTCCTAGTGTCGTTTTTAAGCCCATAAACCCTCAATCTATTACATTTGGGCAATAATTACTAGTTCTAAAATCAAAACTATTAGTACTTTTTCCTGCTCTCTTAGTAGTCGTAGTAAGCAGTGCTGTTTAACGAAGACTAACCCCATAGCTCATCTCGTCAGTAGTCGCTAACTCTTAGTGGCTCTCCCTCAGTGCTCATGTCATAATTCCTTTTGTAGAAATACTGTTAATGCTGGTTTAAGAATTAAGCTGGTTTAAGCTGAGCTGTGACCATAACTATTGGCTTCAGTGTGGAAATGATGCTGCCAGGAAGGCATTGCCACACAGAAGTGAAAGGCAAAATTATGAGAAGGGAATTATGGGTAATCCACTCTGTCAGAATGGAAGATACATAGAAGTAATATAATAAAATAGGGTGGAAAAGGTGGGGAGAAATTCATATATGCATGCACTCTTCTAAAACAAATTCCACTATGCATATATATATAAAACATTCCTCTATATGTAATTTGAGGTTATGCATGCAAATCCACAACACACCACAAAATTCGTCATTCTTAATATTTTTTGGCCTTCAATATAATTTCAGTGGCAAGACTACTGTTTTATCATCTTTTATACTGTTTTATCATACCGAGTCTTCCATATTCACTGAAGTCAGACATCCGCATCCAGACACGAAGGGGTTCTCAAGGCAATACATATTTCCTTATACATATACATTTATGCATTATGCAGACACTTTTGTCCAAAGCAACTTTCAGTGCATTTATGCCTTTACATTTTATCAGTATACGTGTTCCCTCGGAATCAAACCCACAACCTTTGCGCTGCTAGCACAGTGCTCTACCAGAACCCTTTATGTCACCCACAATTTCTCAGCTCAGAATTAGGACCAACGAAAATCATGCTACCCAGTCACACTTCCCCTCCCACCAATTTAACTCAGGACATCAGGTTATGAATATTATCTCGCACCAATACAATCGATGTGGTTTGTTATCACAGACACACTAATAGATACGGTAGCCAGGGTTGATAATGGCTGAAAAGCTGTTTGTTCATATCTGCAATCTAGATCTCTCACTCACGCGCTAACACAACGCACAAACAAAAACGTGTCATTTCCTCCCTACGCTCGTCATGCTCCGGGTAAAACTCTTTAGCATTTAGCATACTGACAACAAGGCACGGCCTGCTATATTGTATGGCTTAATGTTGTGATAGATTGTAGTCATAGATCATTGCTCCTCTGAACAGTCATCTGTTTGGCACAGTCACAGGAAATGTCTAAATATACGCTTCCTGTATATACTCGAGTACATCTCTCCACAAGATAAATGAGTGCTGAGTTATTTCTGTAGCACTGTCACTGAGACTCTGGCAGGTTAACTGATTAGACGGCTATAACAGGTTAAGATCTACCTGCAGGTCCCTCTTTTAATGAGAAAACAGCCTTAGGTGTTGGCCGGTATTAGTTAATGGTAAGGCTCATCTGGATGAGATTGTCTGGCTGGCTTGGAGAGCATCTAGCCAACCACCTAAACTAACAGCTAAACGCCACTTTGGCCAAACTGAGAGACCGGCTAGACCAGCTTAAGACAGACAGATCAAACCACCATAGGCAGGTTAAAACGTTTGAGCAGGCGTTAAAGCTTGCCATGAGGATGTACGCTGGGATAGGTTAAGAGAACTAGTAATGTAAGTGGCCCTGTTTGATCACTAAAGAGGACCAGTTAGTACACACAGGTTCCTATTTGGTTCTGCTCAGCATGTGAGTGGTCTTGCATTCAGAACAGCTGCATTGGTAATGCAGCTACAGTGGTAATGCTTCATTTTACATGCACCATATTCCTCCACATGTCAAGAATCCTGCATTACGTTACTGTATGTTTTCCATTAGGAAGAGAGAAGATGTGGAAGTGTCGTAGCTCTACGAGAAATAAAGAAGCTGCAGATAAGTGAGGATGGTTTATTCTGAACACAGTGAGCTTTTAGATGGCTGAGCCGAGATAACAGGCCCAGTGTCGCCATTGTTACATTTAATTTGATGAGCCTTTACTCATCCTTTACATTTCAGTACATAATAGTTCTGAACATGCGAAACGCTTTAGTTTTTGAGTCAAATGAATCTCAGACTAGCAATACAGGGTAAGCACTTCTTTACATGTCTTTATAAACTGTGGTGTGATTTTATTCATTATTCTTTGATCACTCTGGGTTAAGCTTCTTTAGAGGCGTGATGCACATTGTCTGTTTTCCTGACCCCAACATCATCGTCGTTGTGAGGTGCTGCTCTAGTTAGCAGTTAGCTCAAGATCCTTAAACCATTTTTTTATGGGAAACTTTGAGCTCTCAAAACCTTCAAGGTTTCTACAAATGCATGTATCTTAGCGTGTTATAATTCAGTACATATTCGATAAATCGATTCTAAAATCGGTGTGGTCACAGAAGGTTCTAGAACAAGCTTTTAGATCTATTGGAAACAGATTCTCTGCCTCTTTGTAGATAATAACCAGAGCTTTGTGACCATTGTCCATCATTCTTACTCTATGCATATGTAACGGCGAGCCCGCCTTCCTATAGCACTGCAGGGACTCGCCGTGCTGCTCCTCCACCCCATCCACTGTGACTAACATCCGTGATGTCCATAACCCCCCTCACCACTGTCTACCCACATTCCCATCAGCCCCCCCATCACTGTCTACCCACACTCCCATCAGCCCAACCAAGTAGGACATTGCTTTCCAAAGGGCTAACTTTCTCTCAAAACAGACGACACACTGGAAATGAGCTGGACCCTCTCTCCTGAAACAGTGCTCTCCTAGTCTGGTGCACTTGTAGAACGGGACCTGTTATCTGACTCTGATGGGCTCTGAAGTCTGGACTTCCACTTGCTTGAAAACATTCCCAGTCTGTTCTCTTTATAACCTGTGGAAAAGACGACCCCTATTTTGATTTCCCCGATGAGATCATGTTAACATGATGTATATTACTTGAAGAACTGTTCATTTTTTGTACTGTACGTGGGTTTTAAACTTCAGGAGAGGGGAGGAGGGTCTGTCATTCCCGTCGTTTGAGACCGTGCGATGTGGTCATTCCATAACCGTACTGGAGACATTTTGTACGATGTTTGTTGCACAAACTTTTTCAAGAAGCCTTCTCCTCTGTGTAAACGGTTACATAGGACAGGGGAAGGGCGACAGTTGCAGTCGAATCCGAATCACGATTTGTAAATATCTTTTCATACAGCAAAACTTTTGATAAGATTTTAAACCTTTGTTGTATAAAGATGTGTATATTAGTCTCCTGAACGAGAAAGAGTGTAGACATGAATTTATTTGTACTTCAGCACTGGATTTCTTTACTACTTGATTGTAACTAAAAATTAATAATCAGCCAAAGTGTTTTTTGTTTATTTTCCCGTTTTTCCTTTTTTGTATTTTAATTTAACGTTTGCTTTTTAACCGTAAAACATTGCAGAAATAGTTTAATTTGTATTTGTACATTTATTTAATAGATGAATTAAATTGTAATTCTATTTAATAGATTCCGCTAAGTGTTGAAAGACAGGGTTACAGTTTAATTTATTGGTGCCTTGTTTGCGTTTATGTATATTTTTCAATAATGTTTTGTTTTATTTGTGTCCGTGTCAGTGGGAGGGTGTCGTCGGAAAAGGGGGGTTTTAACATTAGCAACACTGTACTTACATGGGATATCTGTACTGGATGCCAAAATGGTCTCACTCACGTTTCTATGAAATTTCGAGCTGTTGATAAATATCTATATATTGATATATTAAATTGTCAAAAATACTCTTTTTCTCTCTTGGTCTTTTTTGCTAAAACAATTTAGAGGACTTGGTTCTCTTTTGTTCCCTGCATACATTCACCTCACCCCAGATACCAGCTCACGATTCTTATACGTTGCCATGGCTGTTATGCCTGGATGCCCAGAGGAGACAGAGGCTCGGTGTCTGGTAATGAAGAGAGGATCTCCCCCCACTGTCACACTGTGATTTTGCTAATATCTGCGGTGACTATTAGCCTCCGGGGAGACCTAAATATAATGGGGAAACTCCCAGTGGCTGCCAGCAGACAGCAGGCAGATTTGATGAACGTGATTTTTGCAAAGTTGCCATGGTATCCGGAATGAGACGCGTCATTGTTGTTGCTCTTTGTTTGACATGCGTTCTTGTGGCCTAACGGTGACATTGTGTTTCAAGACCTGATAATTTAATGGAATGTTGGAGAATGGCGAGCTCTTCACCCCAAAAGTTTGAAAGGACCGTTCACACAGCCCCAACAAATACCAAATTCTAACAGTTGTCACATTTTGGAAGATTGATGCATTAACCACGTTTGTATTTGTAGGAACTATGTAAAAACAGCATAATGTTTCCAAGTGAACTTGAGAACATCTGAAATATTGGGCTCTGTTTCACAAGTGGATTTGGCCCACAAGCGGGGGATCAAAATTGCGACACCCTGAATCCTATCTACTAAGCCAAGCCTGTTTATCGTTCCATTTGTCGGCTTTGGTTACATTGTCCATTGTGGTAGGTTCAAAAACATAGTGTGAAGCCCTCAAACAGCATTTTAATCTTATTATCCCTCTAGTCTCTGAAAGATGATTTTTCCCCCTGGTCCCTAATTACTGCTGTCCCCCAAGACATGAATAGGAGATTTTCACAAGTACAGTAATTTCCTCATTCTTTTTCCAGCTTTATTTCAGCATGGCGGATGACATTTAGCGCTCCTGCCCACTGCGCGAACATCCAATTATTATGCGTCCGGTCCAACTGTGGCAAAGGGAACCGGGTGTGCCTGCGTCATCTGTCTGGGTAAAGGGGGACAGAGCGTTTGCAAAAAAACCATCAAGACTTAATTGCGGCTAAAAATTCATTCTTGTACAAGGGAGTGTGTTAGTCGCTAATAAACAGATCTGCATGGTGCCAATGCTAATTAGAATTGAGAAATCAAAATCCGCGTTTGGGATGAATAACAATTTGAAGTTTGTAATAAAATTTCATATTTTGTAGCTGAACTGGTCTGATCTTTAAAGCATTCTTCACATAGCACGCGTTAGACACGTCCCGGCTGTTTTTTCCTAAAAATTACACGTCTGGCGTGAAAGGAGCCCTCAGCAAGTGTTTCCCCAGAGAGCCTCAGACAGACACGACTGCAGAGCAATGCTGTATTGCTTTTGTGAAGGCAAACTAAACTGCGTTTAGTATTCTAGGAACATTTTGGCAGCAGTCTGTTTCTACAGCACACTTATGTTCTGCTCTTGATAGACTATAACTTAGGCCTCCACTCAACCTTACAACTTGATGTTACACAACCATTAGTTTTTCCACATGGCTTATAGTTTTCTATAAGCAGACATGAGTAAATGTTCACTCTGAAATGAACATGAAAATGAATACAGGTATAATCTAGGAAGCAACAATATAGTATTATATTCTAGTATACAGCCTATTGCAAAACCTGTTTTTTAATGGCAGGGAATTAAGCCTGGTGTCTTTCCCCACTTTAGAAAATTGTCTATAAAAATGTAATTTTGCATTTAAAAGTTACTCTTTAAAGTCACTGTTCATAATATCAAACCACTGAGTAAACCACAGGTTATCATGTGGTCTACTGCAAACGTTGAACAAAAGCAATGTTTATGTTTTCCGTTACAAAAAGCAACACTGACATCTGCTGTCCAACCATATGACTGGACCAAACACACCAGATCTTCAGGATCTAACTTAAAGATCTTAAGGATTAAACAACGGTTGCTGTGAGATCCGATGACAAGCTGAAATAAAAGCGCAATTTACAGACGTTTTCTGAAACAGGAACCGCTTAAAAGCTTTGGCATACAAATCATGTGTGACAAGAACTCGGGAAATCTTTCAGAAATCACAAAAAAGACAACACTGGATAAATAGTCTGAGTTTAATGAATTAAAACTGACAATTTCTAACATTTCATAACATTCTACATGTGAACTTTCAATGTGAAAAGTTGCGAAGAGTTTCGATACGTCTTTTCCTGAGCCAAGGCATATGTGGATGACGTAAGCAAACCGTTAGTTACTCTAGATTCCACTTTCATGGATCGAGGTCCTACAAAAAATGAATCGTAAGGTGACGTCCACACAGTGAGAAACCAATAAATAGCACCGTTCAGCTCTGTTCCGTCTCTACTTGCTCCAGTCTATACAAATATACTCTGTGTACTGGCCTCATGCATCACCAGTATGGGATTAAAAAAATAAATAGCTATCAAATACAAAAATATGACTATTTCATATAAACAGGACATCTGAGAAAGGTTTTCAGCAAAGGTTTAAAGACTCGCATTCAACTTTGGTCAAACAGGAAATTAATAAGGGAATGTTGTAACACGTTTGGGCAAAGTAACCACGGCCTTAAATTCTGTAAAAATACATCATTTGTGTATTTTCGCCGTCATTTTACATTTGGAATATTTACAGTGTACGTCAGACACGTACAACCAGAAGTTTTCCAGTGTGCAGTCGCAGCTAGAAAACGCTGTGCGCACCTCATGATTAACATCTCAAAATATAGTTTAACTGTCATATACCGAATGCTTCTTTTACACCGGACACCAAAAGAAAGCATTTCTATTAATAAATAGTGCTACAAAGCTGACGGTGGCCTGATGTGACTCTGTCAGTTAAGTGGGATATGAACAGACCTTAGAGGCAGTAATGAGACATACATGTGCTTCATATCCCTGAAATTCAGGCACATCTCTCAGCTACCTTCATTCAGAAAACGGGGCACACTGCCCTGTATGGAAGCCTCTACTGAGGTCAGGGGTTTGATGCCTGCAGTTTGACCTGTCAGCCTTTTCTCTGGCCCTCTGCTGGCGAGTCAAACAGCTTCTGTTTCGCTGTGATGGACAGAGTCTTCACAGCTGGGCTCTGTCTCAGTTCGAAACCTTTTTAAAGGTCTTTCTGAGGGTTCTTCCGCTGCTTGCTGTTTCACTGTGATGTCCATGACCTCTGGGCTCGGCGTGCTGGTGTCTGGGTCAGGCTGAGGGGGTGTGACTGCTGTGGAAATATCTGGACATGTGGTTGAGCCGTTGGTCTGAGATGTCTCGTCTTTGACACAGGTAAGAGGCTCTTCATTGCTGTGGCTCTCTACACCTGTAAAGCAACAGATTATTTTTAACACTGTTAGCTCGAAGGGTTCCACTTTTTTCAAGATTTGTATTATTTTATTTTATTTCTATTTATTTTATTATTTTCTATATTATTTTAGCATTTTATTACTTGCCATTGATTTATCACAATATGTTTATAAAGCATTTGTACAAAATTCTTGCCTTCATATATATATATATATATAAAGTATATATGCTTTTATAAGTATATATACTTTATATACTTTTATATAAATATGTAGGAATGGGTCATGATGGTCTGTCTGGTCTACTTGGTAAACGCTTTGATTTGTAGTGGTAGCAAAATATCATAAAGCGGTAGCAGTTATTATATTACAGCTTGGCATCAATATAATACCATCAAATCACATTAACATTTCAAGTGACTTGTGACTGTTTAATAAGGATTCATCAGACAAAATAAAAATTCCTATAGCCCATTACTAATATTCCAAGTCTGTTATGCACATTGTGAAAGCGCTATAGAAATAAAACGGACAGCCTGAAATGACTCTACCGTTCTGAGTGTTTGTGCCGCTGTCCGTCTCTGACGGGTGTTTGCTGTTGTTGGATGTGGAGGCAGGAGGAGAGGTAGATCCACTGGACTCTGAACTTTCCCTCTCATCCAAAAGACGCTCCATATAATCCCTGTAGTGGCAAATAAACACGGCGCGCAACGTGACCTCAAACGGCATCTGATTCTATATACACACAGAGTTTAATTGAAGGGCTCTGACTGGTGACTTTAATTGTGCTGTATGTTATCTGAAGACGGACTTACGAGACTCCTGGTCGAAGGCTGTATTTTCTTTTCAAAAGTTTGGTTTGCTGTGCAAAGAAATCATAACGCTCAGATTTCTTCCACATGTAATAAAAGGCCACACATTCCCCTACAGATCTAGTTCTCACCTGGAAAAAGTTTAATTAAGTAACACAAATTACCTAATTGTAAACAAAAAAAATGCATAACAGAAAAGCTGACCAACTGATAGCTCTAAATTCCAGTCATCTGGTCTTCAAATCCTGTATACAGTCATATTTACCTTGTGTATGTTTTAGAACGAGACACAAACCTTATTTGCTTGTACGGAACTGAAGTCTTTCCCATAAGCTTTGAGTCCTTGCTCAAACCCACGACACTCTTCCTCCGTCCAGACTGACATCTCCTCTAAGGAGAGATTTCAGGTAAAGTGACACATTCAGAGAATCCTGAACGACATCATATTATTATTATAATGAAGTAACTTTCTGGAAAACAATACTAGAGGTACGTAAGGAGAACATGCAGTTTCTTACTTGCTTTTAAGGCGGAGCTACTACTTTTGTACACAGATAGACAAAAACTCACCTTTGGCAACCTTCACGTTAAATTTCAGTCTTCTTAAAGCTTCTTCGGCGTTAAAATTGCACTTAACCAATTCATACAGTGCCTGAAATTTGCAGAAAGAAATGCTGATGTTATAATATTCTGTCAGAGGAATGTAAAGGAACATGTTTCGGGATAATATCATGCCTGTTCGTTGTCTTTAATGTGAGATCCTTCAGGGACGGAGTAGACACCGGTTTCTTCTCCTGTACGCTTCGAAGCCTCGGCTAGAAACTCCACGACCTTCTCCTCTGGAAGTAACTCAGGATTCCACAAAAGCTGATCGTCATTTTCATACACTGCATTTGTGGGACACAAAGAAAGAACATGTGAGGCACTGAGACACTTCCCAGTAAAGTTCAAAATTAACAGCCTTCAATTCTGTTCTGGTACCTTTTTCATTGTCCTTATATTTGCACAGGCCCACAGGAGTCTCTGCTTGATACATTGAACCAACCATGATCTCCTGCAAATGACGGCAGAAAAATTGGAAACATCTGCATTGCTGAAAACATTACTGAGAACATCATCATCATCATCGGGAGACTTTTAACACAGTGAACATTACCTTCTTCCAATCTTCAGATGGAACATAATCTTCATCTTCAGATTCTTCATCAGCAATTCCTATAAAAGACAAAATAAATGTTCATCAGCCCTTACATTCACTTATAACGTATTAAGTCTATTGGTGATGTTGCATTATGTTCTAATATAAATGTAATATATATAAATTTATAACTAATATGATAGCTCTATACACTTAACGCTGCAATAAATTCCTTGCATTAAGTGAGCCAGATCTGCCGTTAAATAGCAGGTCTGTAAAAATACCTTCTAAATAGTTGGATGGCTGAGAGCTGATGAGTTGAGCTGTACTGTGAGAAACGCTGCAGGATGGAGGCTCATCATTGGATGATTGTGATTCTTCATCCTGATCCGAAAGCTCCTGCTTCTCCTCTTCCTGACAGCCAATACAAAGAATGAATTTATGATGTTTATACCATCTGTTTAAAACACACATCACTAGGCACAAAACAGATTATATAAACAGATATACATACTTTAAGTTTACTGCTGGTGCTGCAGGTATTCTCTGATGAATCTTCCTCCTGAACATCACCATCCTCTTCCTCAGGAGACCCACCGGTACTGTAGCCGTACAGTTTGAGAAGTTCGTGGATGGGCATCTCACCCTCCTACAAAAACAAAGCAGTTACTGTAAATGGCATCAGGGCCACTGAAGGTTGTTCGGTGAACATATTACAAACTGCAAGACATATTAATTCAGTATAAAGAATTGACAGGCGGAACCTACTCGAGTGAGGTCATCGATTTCAGCACCGAAGTTGGTCTCTCCCTCCAGCTTTTCTTCTTCCTCCAGAGTCCGCTCATCATCAAAGTCATGTACAAGCATATCAGCTGATGGATCAAAGTCCTTGTCTTCATTCTGGACTACTGGACCATCTCCTATTTAAGACAGTCAGTTACAAATTACAACAAAATATGAAACGTTATTTCATGGTATATAGACAAACAGACAAATTCTGCATGTCTGCTAAATTATACCTGCGCTTCTAGTGTATATTAACATATAATATATTATATTCAAACGTATTTTGAATGTAGACTATTCTAATATAAATTTTATTTAATCTACAATAAGCAACGAACTATTTAATAAAGTAAAATTACTAAAAATACACAAATAACTGAATTCTTTACCTCCAACGACTGGACCACTTAAGGGAGGCTGAAATAATAAAAAAATTAAAAGATTAATACGTTAATTAAAACGTAAAACAATAAAAACACAAAATAATCAGATAATAATTCCATTTTAATAACTAATTTTAGTAATAGGCAGATATTATGGTCTGATAAATAATGTTTACGTACAGCCAAAGGCAAATCTTTTAAACAATATATAATATCAATGTAACTCCAAATAACAGCGAAGAGCAGTTCATAATTTATAAAACAATGTTAGTGTTTCTTTATAAAAACATAAGAGGAATAAAGTGAATGTGACTTTGGCGCTCAGGCAACAAGTTAGCTGCTAGCTGCTAAAACATTCAAATTGGGCGCGCTAACCTGTTTACTAATTATTCAGAGCTGAATGTCGCAAAACACGTCATCGTGAAAACAATTAAAATTCATACCGAAAGTTGCATTAATTAAAACAACACTCTGACTGCTCAGATGCGTAATTTGCTTTAATATGTGTTGTTTCTCACCTCCGCCATAGTTGCAATACAGTCTGTGAAGCGAGCGATAATAAGTGTTTATTCTAAACTCTGCAGATAAAAGCTACAAAATAAAAGTTCTTTCACGACGCAGTCTGACTAGTATTGGAAACCCAGACATGACATAAATTTCCAAAAAAAATTTAAAAAATCCTATTTATTTTTATATTTTACTTTGGCACGAATGCACTGTACTAGCCATCACAATGTTTTTTTTTAACATAGCACAAAAAACACTTACTGAAGGAAGTACAGTAGGTGAGTTTCAGCTTTATGTCCCTCAAAACGTTATGATGCCACTCTCCTCTTTCTGCGTTCACCAGCAGCAAAAGATTAGACTAAAAGTTCGGTTTTTGTGGTTTATTTCTGCAACTGTAACCTCAACTGTAACCTTCTTCAAGCTGAAACGCATACCACAGCATTGTGCAATATCAAACACAAATAACACAACGCTATGAAAAATGAGTTTGTTTATTCTGGTTAACAAATCAGAAAATGAAATGAAAAGGACACAAATATACGTCATGGAGTTTAACACACTTCCTGTTTCATGTTGATACAATCACTGCGCTTTTGTTGACATGAATGACAAAGTTTTTTTTTGTTACTGAACAAAAACATGAACGATATTCAAGCAGTAAAAAGTACAAATTGAATACTCATTACATAAAATACATCAGCAGTAACAGGTCTTTGAAGATCTTGAAAGACATCAGTGCCTGAAAAATAAAGCTCAATAACTCACACAGTCGGTGAAATGCGAATTTCTAAGCACCAGATAAGACCTGAAACAATATAGATAAAAGTGAACAGACATTCGTTCAATAGTTTCTGAATACATCGGGTTTCCCCATGTGTGTAACACCATTTATAACAAAAGCAGTTATCTGTGATATTATCAGACTAGCATTTTAGAAAAATACCAACATCAGAATTAACATCCGAGACATCCTTGTTTCTTCTTGTCACAAATTCCAAATATAACCACTTTTAACTGTGGACAAAGACAAATCAAAAATACTGAACTTTTCTTGTACCTTGTATTATACCATTCTTGGAAAACATACTAACAAATATAAATTGACAAAACTGAGAAAACCTGTAAACTGTTAAAGTGCAATTATTACATTATTTGTCTTTATAATAAAC
>JAZGTJ010013285.1:0-15123 GCA_036877575.1 Botia almorhae
ACAGAGCCGGCTGGCTGCTTGGCAGGGCTCTAATTTAATATGTGCTATATCTCACTGACGCTAAGTGCCTGTGGCATTCTGGGGCCTGTAAATTAGCTTGACTCTATTCAATTAGTCATTGGGCGAAGATGATGCTCATATCAAGCAAATGAACACGGCCCATGAGCTGAACGTGTGTTGTGTGATCCAAGTCATTTGGAACTGTTATCAGTCGAGTCTCCAAATCCTGTCATGGATAGAGACATCAGACTAGCTCATCCAGATTATCACACAATTGTCAGTAACCTAGTTAACAGGGAACATTCTCAAAACGTTGGCAAGCATTCTGTAAAAGTTCTCTCAAAGTTATATAGTTGTATTTTAATATAACTATAATATATAAAATATATAAGGTTACATTTTACATTATATATCATATATCAAGAAGAGTAAATAGGAGTTAGTGAAACAAAAAATGTTACAGAATTAAAAAGAATTTGAATAATGTTCTTGTAACCCAGCACACACAGTGTCTGAAAAAAATGGACTTTGTGAACGTTTCTAGGACAATAACAACAATAAAACAACAATAACAAAAAATGTTTTTTTTACATAATGGAAATGTTGGGGAAACGTTTTTACAACCTAAAATTGTTAGAAATGGGTGTACGGTTTACAACGTATAACTTCTCAAAGTTATTTGCTGTTTATGTGCATTAGATGCTAATTAAAGCCGAATAGTAATTAATTCACTGAAGTGAACACATTTGATTCACTCTGAATCTGGAGTCACTCGGGTGGTTGGCCACACCTCTAATTGTTTGCTTGTTTATTTTCCTGCTTTGCTGTCTCGCTCTCTCCTTTCCCTGTGTGATTGACTGCAAGGTAGAGTGAGTTATATAGGGGTGGGATTACATAATGGCTGACCTGCATTTCCCACCTCGCTCCGTTATTTTGTGGAGAAAATGAAAAGCTGTTGCTGGAAGTGGGAAAACAGGGAGCTTCTATCTCTCACACTACAAAAATAGAATTGTTAGGAGCTTGGTGCCCTTGTCTCCATAGCGACGACTATGCAGTCCTCCTGGCTCTCCTCTTGGTTTGTGTGTGTGTGTGTGTTCGATAGGGATGAGGGTCTGCTCCAATGCGCTCTTTACTCTCTAGATGTTTGTTGTGTATCTCATTGTTAGTGCTCCTTAAACGGCCCTCCCTGCACTTGTGAGTGAGTAATGTTGTTTCATAATGTTATGTCATTGTTTTCTGTAAATGATGACATTAAGTGGCGTTTTTTAGCGTGTTGTCAATGCAGATCTCAGCCAAAAGGTAGGAGGATAAATGCTAATTATTTTTGCTCGTGTTGGGCGCATCCGACATGAGATTTTGTTAATACACAATTGGAATAGCCGTACAGTAATATTCAGTCTAATGCTTATTTACCTAAAGTAATACAATGCAGATGTCTGAGTGACCTAGGTGTTGATTTTATTTATATTCACTGTCTTATACGCTTATCTCAGTGACTGTAGGCTTAAAGCTTCAATCTGTAACTTCTTGGGTTATACACGAAAATCCAAGAATTTTTATAAAAGATTTCCCAAGAATTGACAATTTAGCTTCATTTTACCTTAACATACATAGGGAAAAGTATGTGAAGTAAGCTGCAATTTAATGTTATAAACAGAGATGGCAGTAGAGAGACTTATGCAGAGAAGGTTATGCATTGCAGCTTTAATGGCAAATCTTTCGATGTAAAAATCTATAAATGAAATTGAATTTGATTGTTGCTCTAACTGTGCAGGAATGTCCGCGAGAATGAGACAGAATTCCAAACTGAGAGTGATAGAATCAAATTCATTTCATTGGATGAAATCTGACAGGTGGAGGGTGAGCGGCACAACATTTAAAGATAAGGAGCTTATTGAATATCGGTCTTTCCATCTCTCAGTTCCGACTGCGATGAGCTCTTGGAGGAACAAAACAAAAGCTCATTGTGGGCCGTAAATGTCAGGTACGCTGTTCTATTGGATTACGCTTCCTTGTGCGGAGTTTTAGAGCCTTAATTCAATTCACAATCAATGTGTCTTGGCAGGAGGCCTTTTCTCAGTCAACATTAAGTTTTATCTCTGCTAACTCGTCTTCCGTCTATAAAGAGGTTTAATGTGT
Organism: Botia almorhae; assembly: GCA_036877575.1. Classification (NCBI taxonomy): domain Eukaryota; kingdom Metazoa; phylum Chordata; class Actinopteri; order Cypriniformes; family Botiidae; genus Botia; species Botia almorhae. Next base: position 2,140 of record JAZGTJ010013285.1, read on the forward strand.
TTTTCGTTCTCAGTCTTTTTCTTTTCGTTTAATCTGTGAGATTCATGTCCAAATGTATTACACCAAATGACAAACCTTAGAAAGAAATGCAAACATGGGTTTTTCTAAACAATCACCAGAGGCATAGCATCTGAATTCCTGTAGTAATTATTGTATACAACAGTAAACAGGTTTATATTTGTGTGGGGATTTCCTGTAGCTGTCTAAATGAGTAAGTCACTTTGGACAAAAGTGTAAACGCATAAATGTGTGTGTAGTTGTGGCCTACTGGTTTGAGAGTCTGTAACCAGAAGGTTGCCAGTTTGATTCCCTTATTTCGTCAGTTAACAGCTGTATGCCCTTGAGCAGGGCATCTTGCCACCAATTGCTCCCTGGGCACTGCAGTGCTGCCCACCTCTGGGTGTGTGTTCATGGTTTGCAAGGTGTGTTCACGGTTTGCAGTATGTGTGTTCACAACTCACTACTTAATGTTTGTGCATTAGCTGGAGAGGTTTAATGCAAAGGAAAATTTCTGAGTTTGGGTCGCCATGTTTGGCCAGCACTTCACTTTACTATACATGTGTATTAGGCTACTGTATAAACAACAGACTGCTAACAGACTGAAATGGAATAACAGGAAGTTTTTTTCATTTGTGTTTTCAGGTAGAGGTTCTGTAAGAGAGACTCATTTATATTAGTAAGTTAGGTGTGACTCTGAAGGATGGTTGTGTTATATTGCCCTCTTTGCAGAAATGATTACCGTGCCTTCTTGATTTACCCAGATCTCTGTAATTCTGAGCTCTGGTGCTCTTTTAGGTGCGAGTAATTGAGTTTGCTCCCCACAACCCCACCCGGCCAAGCTCTGGTAATCCCTTTGAAATGAGATCTGCTATAACTGTGTGTTCATGCCCGTGTGTGTCACAGACAGAAAGAGTGAATATTAAAACATATTATCTTCATAATATGCAAATGTAATTAGGATCTTGTATCTGGCACCTTTAATATACACTCTGAGTCTTTATCTCAATTCAGTAGCTGCAGAACACAAGAGGAGGGCTGATCTCTGCAGGTGGACCAGGCAGGTGTCGGTCGGGTTCAGAGCAGAGGAAGAACCTTGATGTGGGATTAGATGGGAATGAGACAAACACTCTGGACTTTAGTGTACAGTACAACAATAATGCTGCCACTGACTCAGCTCTGTAGAAAATTAGAAATATTAAGCCAGACCTGATGGTTGTGATTAAAGGGTAACTGTTTATGTTCTGTCTGGAGAGTGAGGGAACAGTGAGTTAAAGGGTTAGCTAAGGGATAGTTTGTGCCTTTGACTTTTGCATGGAGCCCAATAGAAGATGGTTTTAACAGCTGTCCTGGGTCCCTATTCACTTTTATCATAGATTTGTTTTTACATTCTGAAAAATAGTTTGTGCTCCATGCAATTAAAAAAGATCGTAAGAGTTTTAAGTGGTAAGATGCAAATCTTAGTCTAAAACAAAATATCGTACACACAATGAGAATCGTCTATGATGACATCATGTTGAGGTTCTATAATACCGAGTACATTTATTTTATTTTAAGAAAGCAGCCTTTTATATTACAAGTTTGTTTCCTTCTTGCTCTTACACACAAGCGAAGTTACATAACTCATGAAATGCCTCACATTTTTTTCTTTCCAAAAGCTTGTTTTTTTATCAAAGCTTATGTTCCTCAGATCTCTCTCAGAGGCAGGGGTAGCTGGTTGGCTGCTTCACTCTCCTACTGGCAGGAAGGGGCCGTGTGGATGGGAGAGATTGTCAGCTTTATGGCTTACGTGGTGACAGGGGGACAAAGGTGTGAGGCGAGTTGGCTCGGCCAGTGGTAGCGCACAGACAGAGCCCCACACAACTCCATAACTCTGTTCAACAGAGAGAGAGAACGTGTGAAAGAGACAGAGGGAAGAGTGTGAAACAGACAGAGCGAAAGAGAGAGAGAACGCGTGTGTGTGTGAAAGAAAGAGGAACTATGTTAAAGAGGAGGCACTTCAGAGAGACTGAAACATAGGCAGAGTTTGAAGAGAGGTGAAACGCTGACCCATGTACATAAGAGTAACTATGGTAAATCTGCACAGGATCAGGCTGTAGTACACGTGGAAATATATCTGCACCAGGGTAAAAAATAAATGCAGCATGAAACCATTTTAATGAAGAAAGAGAGTCAAAGAAATTGTCTCCTAAAGAAAATTTGGTTACAATATTCATTTATGATGTATTTTAATATTTAAAAGTTTCGAATGTACATACAAATATATATGAAATATATATTTAAACATGTAAAAACAACATGACATTTCATGAATGCATGTGCATGGTATAAAAAATAAACTTTATTCAAATAAAACGTCCTTCATCTCTAAAATGACTACATGGACGTAATCCGAGTCACATGGCTGAGGACAAATAATACCACTCAATGATATAATATAATAAAACAACACGTGTCATCCAATCAAACGCCCGCGGGAAATCTGACATCATGTTACATTTAACCAACATTAGTCCTTATTAAATTTTCTGTTTCTCATGAAAATATGTAAATGACTCATGATATGTCAGGCGGAATCAGTTGTCACAGTTGATTCTGGCAAAATAATGCTGGTGAGAAACACAAACATGCTTTCAAGCTGTTTGCATTCGTATCCCACTCGGTTATAATACCCATCAGCCTTTGAGCGGTTTTCAAGAATTATGATCTGCATGTGATGCACACTCCAAATAACCTCAAATCATCTCAGATTCATGTCAGAGCTACATTAGACATTACGTAAACCTTCGTATAAAATATAATTGTGACTTTTCTTTTTTTCTCCTCCACAGCCATGTTCAATCTCATCCCCGTGGGTCTGCGAGTGGTGGCCATCCAAGGAGTTCAGACCAAGCTCTATCTGGCCATGAACAGCGAGGGTTACCTGTATACATCAGTAAGTTACAGCTACTTTCTCTGAAAGTTACTCACTTTACCCTTTCTGGTTTGATTCAAGAGGGAGAGTCACTCCCTGTTGCTTCTGTCCAGACCAACACCTGAGCTTCAGTAATTAACACTCACTCCCTTGGCACAACATGAGTCTACACACACACACACACACACACACACACACATTCACCCTCCTGCCAAATCATGATATCAGACACTTTGGATAAACAAACCTCCAGGGCATCAAAGATCAGATGGTCACAGATGGTCACCTTTCGTTGCAAGGATGTTTCCCTAACGTACCCTTTAAGAAACAAAAAGGGTAAAAACATTATTTTAAAATTTCCAGGAATGTTTGGAACGTCCAGTTTTTTTTATGTTGTATTAACATTATTGCTTGGTTCTAGGAATTTGAAATGTTCCATTAACTACTTAAGAATAACATTTTTGGCATTGATATATTGTTAAAAATTTTTTGTCAATGATTCTGCAAGAGACAATAAGAGAAATTATTATTATCTCTTACTGAGATAATAAGAGAACCTTTAGAGAACGGTAGCCAACATTCTGAGAACATTCCCTGTTAACTGGGTATGTTGTGATCTTTACTTTTACTGTTTCCGAAAAATACCTCAATCCCAAGAGCATCCCGCAATCTCGCAGACATTTCAAAGATTTATCCATGTAAACAGATGACGGCGCTTCTGTGAGATACTCGCACACCCCCTCTCCATATGGCACACTGTCAGAAAAAGAGTTAAGTTACAGCTGTGACTGCATTTCGAGACAAATTTCACAACAAAATGTTTTGCTAACCTCAGCTACACACTTACAGTTTAGATTACGAGCGACTCTGCTCGTTAAGTGGCATGATTACAGGGTGGACTGGTGGAGAGATGTTTGTTTACAGGCTCTGGTTGGGTTAACCTTTGCCCTCTCACCCCCTCACGGTACTGACCTTCCTCCTGCCTGTACCAGACAAAATGTCGATGCTCTGGCATCCGTCTTGGTTACTATGGTGATGCAGGCAAGACAGTATGTGGGTTGAACAAATGCACACCAATTCCCAGTCATCTTGTTCAGCTTCAAAAACACATAGAAGAGACTCTTTATTACAGTTTCCCCTCCAGCACATATCTGGTTGTAAAACCATCCATATTTACTGTACTTATGTACATATACTGTACATATGAGGATGTAATATATGATTTTAATCATATGGTAAAAAGTAAATTAAAGATATTATGAATCAAAAGTGTATTCAGTTCTCAGCTTAACCGCTAAACGAGGCCTTTATGTGATTTGGTTGTTGAGTAAAAGTGAGAAATTTTCATTTTTACACAGTTCCTTGGTATACCCAGCTAACAATTGTTTCCCTATGATTTTTATTAAGTAACAAAAATGATTTTAGACAGTATATTAACTTTATTGCTTGGTTACAAAAACATTATTCAAACTTTTTAAATTCTGTAATGTTTTTAAAACATTCCACTAACAACTTATGTTGTTAAACGTTAAAAAGTTCTACAAACGTTACTGCAAAAACGGTTTTGATAACTGAGAGAACTTTAGGAGAACGTTAGCGAACTATTCTCTGTTAGGTGGGTACTTGATTCTGATTGGTTATGGCATTCTGTGGTCAAACATTTTGTGTAGAGACCACAAATTCTATATTTGAACGTTGTCCCTGGAAACAACAACCAGATCTCCTACACTGTGCTAGTTTCATGCCTCTGATATCAGTTCGTGCTCTCACATAATAAAGTTACTAGAATTTATTTACTTGTTTTGTAAACAGCTGTGTAATAAGCAGGATAATGTATAATCACAGTACAATGTTATCAGAAAATAACCCCCTTTAGGGTGATGCAAGACCTGAATACAGGCTGTATTTTGTGATAATGACCAGCTGACACTGTTGCAGTCCATTGCATAAGTTCCTTTCAGTTTTTCTTTTAAATAGGAGGATAAGATAAACTTTGCTGTTGCATTAACCGCAACAGCTGTAGCATGTATAAATGCAGCATGTATTCTTTATAAAATTAGTAATAATTAAAAGCCGTCACAAAATAAAAAACTTGTGAAATGCGATACACAGACAGTCTGCTGTTCAACATTGATTGACTGCATAGATGCATGAATAATGCAGTAACCTGTCAAACTCCTGCTGAAACACAAATGTCAGAATTTCACATGTGGTTGGCATTACTGGAGAACGTGTTGTGTGACAGGAGAATATGGACGCAAACAAATACACACACACACACAAACACACACTCATCTTAAAGCTGTCAGAAATCCTTATGAATACCAGCTGAATAATGGGACAGTAAGGAGACTGCAACTAGTAAAACTTCCAGTATAAGACCAAAAAGTTTGACTGCTCCAGGAACAGTTTTTGTGTGGCAGCTAGGCTATCAAAGCTGCAGCAAACCTGTTGCTGTCTAATCTGCTGAAGCTTTGGGCTGAACTTAGTCACAGGAGGCAAGTAGAAGACTAACAAGACAGCAGGCAGTGAGAGTCTAAGGAAAACATGTAATCTGGATCCCTTTCAATAAGATTCTCATGCACTCAATTTTGACTTACTGTAGGGTCACAGTTTTTTAGTTAATAATAATTATAATAAATATAAAACATTTCATCTTAAGTGTTCCTGTAGCTCAACTGGTCGAGTGTTGTGTAATTAGTGCAAATGGTTGTGGGTTCGATTCCCAGGGAACACACATACTCATCAAATGTACAACTTGAAGGCACTGTAAATTCCTTTTAATAAAGTCACCGCCAAAATACATGATTGTAAATGTAATTTTATATATATGAGGGGGCTCCAGGAGTCTTTTTTTGTGTACGGTATGTATTTACAAGTATTTGCATGTGATGTAAGTTGGTTTTAAATGTCATCCTATCAAATGTGTGATTAATAAATCATAATTTGAATGTTAGGAACCCACCAACGGGGACGCTAAGCTAGCAGGGGCTAACAAACACACACGCTTGCTCACCATCAGTTCTCTGTTCCCACTCAATGACTGTAATGATGTGTGCCTGTGCTTCTGTCATTAAAACATATGTGCAGCCGTGCTCATTAAATTAAAGCTCTGTTCTCCCCAGCAGTAACATTGTCACGTGTTTCGGCGTGACATCTTGGTTGACAGTTTATAAAAGTTTATATTTAACTGTTATTCTGAGTGACAGCACAGCGAGGTTCTGTAGTTGTTAATATTTTATTTCCACTGTATTAATGCACACAGGTCTTTGAAGAGTTGTTTCAGCTCATACGCGGCATTCAATTCTATTTCAAAAGCTTCATCTGCTGTCGCATCCTCTTCAGTGAGAAGCGTTAATTGTCCATATATGGTCTAATATCAGATCTGTCTTTAATGTTGCAGTATATACTCATCCTATGTGTGTGAGAGGATTTTTTGAGTGAATGGAGAGTGTGCTGATGTTATTAAGGGCATTGTAGCTCGTGATGATCCATTGCTTACAGTTGTGGAAAGCTTTCAGGCAGTCTAAGTGGTTGATGGCTATGGGTGAAAGACACTGTTCTGATTACGCTGTGTGTGTGGGAGTGTGTTTGTTTGTCTATATGTGTGTGTTGTTAGGATGTAGGTGTGGTGGTCTTTTTATGTTTTTTATTTGTTTGTGTGTGTGTGTGTGTGTGTGTGTTTGTCGGAGGAGTATGTTGTACTTTGAAGTATATTTTTTGTGTTTTTATGTGTGTGCGCTTCAGGGGTCTCTACTCGGCTTACAGGGATTGTTGTCAGAACATTGGCTAACATTCTGTAAAGGTTACGTGTTAGTGTGGTGTTTTAAAAATGTTACAGAATTTAAAATTTCTCATAGCCAAGCGATAATGTTAATACAATGTATAAATAATGTTTCTAGAACATTCAAAATAACATTTTAAACATTTTTGCTTAAGTGAAAATTTGGAATGGAAGCGTTAGGGAAACGTTCTTACAGCCTAATATTGTTAGATGGGTAATCCCCTGCATTGGCTCTTTGTCTGCTGCTATGGAGTCATGCTGCTCAACCTGCACAGTCAGCCAATCACACGCCAGTGATGCTGGGAACTCCCCAATCAATGAAAAGTAGGCAGTGAATGACGTATGAGGCATTTGAAGCTCGCACTGTATTTCTGTTGTGAATGTGGATTGATGCCTGCGAGTTTGTTTGCTTGTAGTTCTCATTTGTTAACTTAATTGTTTTGTCTTCTCCTCTGTGTCTTTATAAATATAATATATTTTGTGTGTTTTTTAAACTAATCTGCTCAAGGAAAATTGCTAACTTATTGCAGCTCTCTGCTTAATTAAGCATGACTACACACAAATGCTGTCGTGTTTACTACATGCGTTTCTCTCGCAGTCTGTGTTTGTGATGAGAGATACAGGATACAAGCATGAGTAAGTCAGTATGTATCGGTGCAGACATATTCATCTGTCAGCGTGACAGCGAGTGGGAGAGAGAATCAATCAAACACATATTCTTTTCTGTTCTCTGCGTGTCCTCTTTATATTTCTCGCTGATGTACAATGCCATGTGGTGCGGAGTCACAACGTCTTCTGTGTGTGTCAAACGATAATACCTGCTGCTTTGATTGGTAAACACATAACATGTTAAAACAACCATGAGGAATAAATGATTCAGTCACGTATTACAAATAAACAGCTGACTGTATAACAGTCGATGCTCATTGGTGCATGCAGAATGAAGGCGACGTGCGGGCTGTCCGGTGAGCAGCTCTGTGGGTGTATTTGAAGTTGGAAATCAGTTTAGTGTTGGGTCATTAGGAGCGGGCAGAGACAGGCACATTAATATTAAAACACCACAGTGCACAGAGACTGTAGCTTTCTGCTGTGGCAATCGCTGCTGCTCTGCAAAGGGGTTCTCAGGCAGTACCGGTACCGTTCATCAGTGTTTTAGACAGAGTGCATATGGTTTTTAGGGCTGACATTAGATTAAATTAGTCGTAATTGATTTCTTTATTTTGAAATAGCTGAAATTAGCCTAAATAAATAAACAGTGGGCTTCCCAAGTCAACCTCAGTATGATATATTATCAGCATAACACCCTGAGACAAGTTTAAATTAAAAATGATCATAAATTTCTATATGTCCCCATTGACTCCAATAAAGAAATCTAAAGAATTTTTGATTAGTAAACTAGAAGCTTGAATTTTAAATATTGCTTAACATTTTGTTTTACTTTTTGGTCGTCATTAAACTATTTTTCAGGTTTAAATTCAATTTTAAATGCCAGATTTTCCAGGTGTGGCCTTTTAAACCTCAACGTGTGTTTTTCTTTTAAAATGCAGGCCGTTCAATTTTAAAGCACCAAGGAAACAGAGTAGCAGGTACCTGGTTATCCTCTCTGGTTTTCGGCAGTGTGGGTCACTCATTTCAGCCATTTTGATCTTCAGTGATTAAGTTATACACATGGGTGGTTGAGATAATGGGACGAATGAAATGCAGGTAAAGCTTTAGAGAGATGTCATGCAGCAGTGCTGAAGAGAGCAGGAAGAACCTTTGACTGGAATTGATTCTGTCAGCTTCCCCATTTACTTCTTTTCCATAAATGGAATTGGAATTGGAAGGTGGTGAGAGGGAGAAAGTGAGAGCAGATAAAGTAATGAGATAGAAAGGGTGAGGAATGATGAGGAAGAGGAGATATACGGAGACCACGATGAAGAAACTTAGAGGGAAGATCGAGGGAGAGGAGAAAATAAATAAGGTTAGAGGCGGAAAAAGATATTAAAAGATGGGAAGATCTGTCGGAGGATGAATCACAAGAGACAAAAGCAATAAGGGAAAAAATAAAAAATAAGAGCGTGTCGGCTTGAGGGAGGGGAAGGGCTCAGCTTCACCCAAATAGATCTGAGGACCATGGGAAGCTACGCTATCTGCGGCTACTGTGGTAATATAAAACACACGCGTATGCTACACTGTCAGGGAGAAGAAGTCCTCAGGGAGAAGTGAGGGGAGGAGGGGAGGGGCAATGCGGGATTTCCCCAGGATAAGATATTAGATACGAGTCAGTGAGCTGGGCAACAGCGTGACTGCAGACTCCCGATATAATTCAAGCTGGAGATGGGGGTCATCTGCAACACAAAGCAGTACAACACCTCGATGTTTGCTCTACACGGCCATAAGCGCGTATGCGTTTTACATCACAATTATCTGACCTCATGTGTTTTCTTGATAAACCAATGGGCTCCCACTTTCCAACTATTTTCCTGTTTTGAATTTCTTTTCTTTGTCAATAAAAAAATAGGTTAATGAGTAAAACGGAACATTGCTACACAAACACTGGATGCCAACAAACCAGAGCACGTATCATGTACAGTAAGCAGGTCTTTACTTGTGACTCAGTTGGTAGAGCATCGCACTAGCAACACAAAGGTCGTGGGCTTGAATTCCAGGGAGCAGATGCACTGACAAAATGTATAATTTGAATGAACTGTAAGTTGCTTTGGATAAAAGCGTCTGCAAAATGCATTAATGTACTTGCAAGCTAAAACTAAATAGCTGTTTATAATGGTAACGCATGTTTTTAACATGATTCAGAATATTATTAAATATTGCTTATATATAATAGCACATGTAAATGAATATGCAGAGTGGAGGTTTGAGTATGTTTAGTGTATATAACACACAAAACAGTTTTTTAAAGTAATTGTCTGGCATAAATCCAACACACACACACACACACACACACACACACACATTATCACTTTTATCATAGTTGCACTTCTCGTTCTCATCACAGGTGTAAATATGTGTGTAATTTGGTTAAACTGCCTCTGTTCTTCACAAGACATCAGCAGGTGCCAAAAATCTGCCATATTTCCATGTAGAAAACTGTTCTTCAGCACTTCTAATGATGTTCCTGCTTTTTCTAAATGATGTTCCTGCTTGCTGCAATTTTCACCAGTGTTGGTGATGATACTGCACAGACTATTAGGAAAATGTGTTTGCCATTTCTGCACCGTGCACCTCACATCTAGAAGCTGTGTTGTGGTTTGTAGTAACGGCACAGAGATTTAACAGCACCACTTTCTTTAACTGTGGCCACAGAGGTTTGATACAATAGACAGAGATGTTTCTGTGTGTGATTTCACAGTGTCGTCCCTGTTGTCAGTTCTGTAGCACATCGTTGCACGTTACCATCACAAACACCGGCACCTACAGTTGTATATCAGGACAGTTCAATTACATTCCTAAAGAGTCATTGAAAAGCATTGTTCTTTTAAGTTGCGATCCATAACTTTTTTGGTTAAAAACGAACAAATCTCTGTCACTCTCAACACTTTGTTTTCGTTTATGCCATTAACATAATCATGATTAATTATTTCCAGTAAGACAGGGTTTATTACAGACATTTCTGAGAGCAGCTCCGCGTAAAGCTTTTGTGCTCCATTTGGTGGTAATTATTATGACCCTTCAGGTGAGACATTAAGTGTTGTTTGTGGCAACAGAGTAGCTGTATAAATGGAATGGAACGCCACTGTAATCTGTTTTAACAGAGCAGATATATGGTTGTTTTAGAGGCAGTATTTTAACTGGAACAGAAAGGACAGATGAAATTAGATGCTACCATTCTTTATTTTTCCACACGGCATGAACCCAACTATCTCCCCATGTTGGTGCTCAGACATGCTGGGTGTCTCAGCCAAAATAACTGTAGCTGACTGAAGCTCCATCCATCTGAATCGATTCTGGTGACGTATCCTTGGCAGATCTGTCTCTGGTTTTAGGATCTCATGAGTTAAATTCTCTCAGCGTCAACAAGTGGCCGTCAACACCGTCACTTCCCAAACACTTCTGCTTCCCAAACTCTCAGGGTGTTTACGAGATGTAGCTTTGCACGTTGTTGACAGCCTGTCCCAAAGGAGGTGCAATGTCACGGCTGCTCTGTGACATCATGAATGTTCCTGTTAGTATGTGTGGGCGCTCTGTGTCTGCATGAGTCACATGGTCGTTAAGGGACGACTCTGGTCCATACGCTGAGCATCCGAGCACTCCCATTGGCTCAAGGCCTGGGAAACAGAATGCCCTGTGACACGACTGGAGGACCCTAAGCACCATACAGACACATTATAATAAGACATTCTCTGCATCGCCGCAACAATAGATGCATATCTAACTGCTGTGACGTTCCTCATTTGAAAGTCACTTTGGATAAAGCGTTTGATAAATGACTGAATATATACATGTATAATGTGAATATAAATCTATATACACTCTGACACTGTCTTTAACCAGGAACACGGAAGAACAACAATGTCTTGTGCACCATGCTTGTGGTTGCAACGAAACAATCGTTTTTTACAGTAGAGAGAGCTTTTATTGTTTTCCAAGTAATTGTGTTGTGCCTGGTTTGGACGCTTTATGCATGTTTGTCATACATATTGAAGTTCTTGCCCAATGTGCATGTGCAAACATAGAATTCAGGCAGGAAGCAGTACGGAACAACACAATTTGTTGTAACGCCATGCGCTGTTTCCCCAATAAATCTAGAATTTTTTTAGCGCATCACACTTTTAGAGTTGAAGTCATTTTTCTTTGGTGATCTTTTCAGAGCGACACAAAGATTATTTACACTTTCTTTCTTCCCTTGGCTCCGATGGAACACATCGTTTGATTTACAGCTCTCTCTGTAATATTTCCACATCATTTGCTACACTCAAACAGTAAAGATTACAGCCACAGGACCCCGAGGTGCTGTAATCTGTTTTAACTGAGTCGTTCAGTTACTGCAACAGCAGCCTGAAGGCTCAGTGTGGATATTAATGTAACCTCTTCTAATGACTTTCTATTCGAATTTACTTCACCATTACATTTAAAGAGATTAATATGGAATGAACATTCGAATAAAAAACCAAGTGTAATATATACAATGTCTGTATAAGAATGATATAATCAGGAAGACTTTTAATGTACTAATAATCATACTCCTTCATAGTGATATGAGTTTATATCAGTGTTTCTCAACAAGGGGGGCCGAGGCCCGGTAAGGGGCCTCAGGATGACCCAAACTTATTTAAAAATACTACAGGCATTAAAATAAGCTAAAACAACCCAACTAAAATGTTATATTGTAAGATATATATTCTAAGATATGAAAAATATTATATATTTATTAGTGTTTTGCTTTGTTTGTATAATGAATAATCTGTGTAGTTATGCCTCCAAAATGAACACCATCCAATTCAAAATCTCTTTTTGGTCATTTTTTGCACAGGCAGATGAGTTAGACACCTCCCAAAAAGCAATTAGTTAGTGTGATAACGTGGAATACCATCAATGGCTGGTACTCCACGCTCTGGCTAACGAAGCACATAGTAAATAATGGATCAAGCCTAGTGGGAGGCGAGCTTTTATAATGACTCAGTGAAGTGCTCACACATTCAATACTGCCGGATCCATAGACTGCGCTGAAGAAAGACCCAACCCAGAACACTATTAGCATGCTTATGCAGCGCCACAACATAGATTGTTTCCGAAGTGCTAATGGGAGACAGTGTGTGCGACGGAGCAGGCAGAAAAAACTGAGTTATTATAACATACAGCAGTACTGATTTTAAGAGGATGGTAAAAAAACACCATTTTGTACACGGTGAGCAATTAACACTGGCGAGTAAACACAAACACTTTATATATTGCCCAGCAAACACCTTACATATGGATACGTGCATCCATATATGTGTAAGAATATGTATTACTGTATTCCTTCTAGTGTCTTACACAGTCTACACAAGTGGACTGGCTATCTGCTGTGCTAGCTAAACCTTTAATTTCTGACCAATCAGAGGTCCTCATCTTTCATCTCATCTCTCTCCTCTCCAGGAACACTTCACACCAGAGTGTAAGTTTAAGGAGTCTGTGTTCGAGAACTACTACGTGACGTACTCCTCCATGATCTACAGACAGCAGCAGTCGGGCAGGGGCTGGTACCTGGGCCTGAACAAAGAAGGAGAGATTATGAAGGGAAACCATGTAAAGAAAAACAAGCCTGCTGCACACTTCCTCCCCAAGCCTTTGAAAGGTAAGTCAAGAC